>NC_051172.1:111674852-111724852 GCF_013339725.1 Rhipicephalus microplus | reverse complement strand
GAACCCCAGGTGGTCAAAATTTCCGGAGCCCTCCACTACGGCGTCTCTCATAATCATATGGTGATTTTGGGACGTTAAACCCCACATATCACATATCAAAAGCGGGGGTGACACCAAGTTCCCCCAGTGTGTCGTCACTCGACGTGTCAACGATGTGCAGGGGTCAGTGTGGTTGCCTCAATCTATAGCCACGCCGCGTGTGGACCCGTTAGCAAAATATTCCAGGGTCGGCGATTAAGCCGGCGTCAAATGGGTGGCCCGGGGCAGCTTAACCTTGACCGCATCGTGGCAGCCCGCCGCGCGCCGTGGTCCCTTTGGGCGGAGAGCAACGGCGGTGCGATGCGGAACGCTCGAAAGAGAAAACGCGCCGCATAATTGGCTTTCGCAGCGCGCAACGGGAGCGGGAGTACAAAGGCGGAACGATGAAGAGCAATCGAAAAGGCCGGGCTGTTGCACAAACGAAGGGAGTGAGGGAAGTCAGGTGTATATATAGCGCGCAAAAAGAGAGCGACGGTGCGGCGTACTATTTGGGCTCTTAGTTCCCTGCCTTTCAGTGAAGTATATAGCAGCACCGGGAATGGCCATTTGCGAAATGCGCAGCTTGATCGGCCCAGGGGATACGCAGAGGTGCGCAATTATACGCGTTTCTGCCGTTTCGTTTCCCTTTCTGCGCGGGTAAGCGTTGCCGCGATAGCCCGGAAGCTTGCTCGGTCTTCGTCTTTGCTTTCTTGTCACGGTTCTCATTGAGCCGCTAAAAAAAAATGAAGGAAGCAGCGAAAGCTGAGGAGGATAGAATGCCGAAAGAGAAAAGGAGGTAGAATGGCGGAGACAGAAAGCAGAGGAGAAGACAGCGCGAGAATCACTTCGCTTACAGATGGAATGAGCGTGCACCTCTGTGTGCGGAAGGAAGTCGCTTCTACGCAGCGCTGCGCCTTATTTTGTCTCGTCACGCAATTTGCAATTGTACACATTGTGCGGCGTGCGCTAAAAGAGATGATCGCGCACGCGTACGCCAAATTGCACCCATGCAGACAACGGCCCGCGGTACGGTGGCCACGCGGAGTCCGCCTCCACTCGCAAATCAGGCACACTAAGCACCTTTCTCTCCAAAGGCGGCCGTCAAAGCAACCGTTCACAACGAGCCATGCACGCTAATTTCTCTATACAAAACAAATGCAGCAACAAACAAAAAGAGGAGGGCACCTTCGCGCCAAACGATCCATTAGGTGCGGGTACACACCCAGAGCTCGGCAATTGGAGCTCATTGCAAAACGCGCTGGCCTCAACGGCATATAGGCGTGCTCGTTAAGCGCGCGATAGAGACGTGCATGAGCAGCTACAACATGCGCGAGGCGTGTGACCCGATGGAGGCCGCCGTGTACAGTGCACTTGTCAGCTTCGACTAACGTCTCCGGTGCAATGCCACTACACGATGCTGCAAAACGATATGCACTTAGAAGCGGGCGTTGCGATGCCAGCCATCCATTTCGGTACATGCCGTGGTGTTTGTCGAACCCTTTGAGATACTAAAACTAAATGGGGAAATATTTATAGATTTGACTCTCATGGGTTGAGTGACATGAGTACAGTAAACTTAATTTATTTTCGCTTTAACAAGGTGAGAAAACCAATGTGCTCTACAAGGTACCCATTGCAATATCGTATAAAAAAACTCTATAATTTCAGCTCAAATTCGCAATATCCAAGAACTTTTATGAAGGGGAAGACTAGACACATCTCATTTTAGAGTGAATCAGCGATCAAGCGCTTCGACTTGCCGATTAGTTCGCCCAGACAGATATTTGCTAAACTGGCGAGCTAGGACTCTAGAGAGTCGGGCTCCATAACATGGTGGTGCGTTTCTGATCCCTTAACAATAACTAATTTCTTAAGCAAATACAGCCTATGAGCGCACACGCTGCAGCGCTGTGCTGGCTTGGTGCGAATTTAAAATTTCCCTTTCGTGAATAAACAGATGGACCGATGTGTCATGCGTACTTTAGATGCATTCTATTATATTATAAGATTTTACGTCCCAAAATTATGATATGATTATGAGGGACGCCGTATATAGTGGAGGGATTCGAAAATTTTGTCAATCTGGTGTTCAACATGCACCGATATCGGACAGCATACATGGGCCTTAGCCACTTCGCCTCCATCGAAATGTGACCGCCACGGCCAGGATCGAACACGTGTTGATGCCCTCTGGTAGGGTACGGTTCTGGTAGGAGCATTTCCTTTCCGTTTTGGTACCATTGTGTTTGAAAAAGCTGTAATGTTGGTTAATTAGGCTAGAAAAAAAGATTTAAAAAAGTTGGTATGGTGTGACACACCGTAACACTCGAAGACGGAACCATGCTGAATATTTGGTAATGGTCTAACTTACACAATCGGGCGCAGACTTCTTGCGAGATACAACAAGCTGCAGTGTGAGAGACTTAATTCAGTTCAGTTCAGTTTATTTTTACTTTCGTACAAAACATAAATGCTTACATAAACACACAGAAAGAAGTCCCAGAGCACTTTATTTATTTATTTATTTATTTATTTATTTATTTATTTATTTATTTATTTATTTATTTTCAAATACTGCGGCCCCGTTATGGGGCTATCGCAGGAGTGGGTACACAGCAAGAAATAATAAAAAGGTACAAAACAAAACAGCTGAATACACAAGTACATTGGTATATCATAGAAATACAAAAATTTTACAAACAAAGTTATACAAACAATGAAAGGTTTACAGCACACCGTCTTTTAATGCCTTCAAAAATTCATCTTGCTGCAAAGACCGAATGTGACCTGCTATGAGGTTCCACATTTCAATACATCGAGGAAAAAAGGTGTATTTGAAGAAATCAGTACGAGGATGAAACACAGATACATTAAGTGCGTGGCTGTTTCTGGTGGATGATGGTTTGGCAGGTGTTATGTAGTTGTTGTGTGGTGAATATTGCACTTGGCTGAAGGGGGACCTCCTGTCAGAAAATGTGATAAATATGCACAAGTAAAATGCAGCAACGTGGAATAAGTTATACAAATAAATGGTATACAAACTAAAAAAAAACAAATTTTAACAATCATAAGTACAACAAAACACTGCATAGAACATATAAAAAATACAAGAAAAACCCAAATAATATTGACGAAACGAACAGAGGAACAAAAAAAAAAAACAAGAAAAAGATGAGTGGCTGTGGCACCATTAAGCGTGCATGAATATGAACAGGTGTAGATAATATTACACATCTTAATATTCTATGGTATCCAGCAGAAAAGTAAATAATGTGTTTTTAAAAATAGCTATTGATGAAGACTGCTTAACGTTAAGGGGAAGACTGTTCCAGGTTGATAAAGACGTGAAATAGCTAGAGTGTTTTCCATAATTAGTATGAACTAATGGCAATAATAAATCGTTGTTAGCTGCAAATATTGTTCGGTTGGTGTTAACTAGAACAGCGTCTGGAAATATGTTGACTGGAGGAGGGTTCTTCATTATTTTAAATAACACTATGGATAAATTGTATTTAACAAGGTTGTCTAATGATAGGATTCTGTTATTATGAAGAATGTCGGACACACAGCATCTGAATGAGCTGAACGTTAATATACGGATGGCCTGATTGTAAATGTTGCAGCGGTGCTATGTGTGTTGCATATGTGGTACCCCATGAGGTGATGCAGTAGTTCAGATGACTGTGAATGAAACAATAATACAGTGTTAGTAGTGTAGGTTTTCTAAAATAGTACCTGGCTTTTAATAAAATTCTAATACCAGGAGCAATTTTGCGCTTCAAATGGGCGATGTTTCGTAAATTTTAAGTTAGAATCTAAAGTAACACCGAAAAATGAACATTCATCAGCTGCACTAATGACATGAGAATCAAGAATGATAGTGGGAAGGATTTCTGGTGTTCTGTGACTCTCATTAAATTACCTAGACGTTCGCAGTCGACAACACTTTTCCGCCCTCCTTGAAGCTTTTTGCACATGATGGAGCGTTGTCCACCTCCGGGATATTTTGACCAGGTGAAGATGCCACATGATGGCGAATGTGACGTGATGACGCCACACTATTTGGCAATCTGCTACGCCACAATGACGCCACACCAGCCTCTCTTCACGCCGGTCGCTCGGAGAAGGTCACACGGGTTCTTTTGACGGCTATCGCGAAGCGTCGTAAACCGTCTCGCGCGGAAGTCACGAGAAGGAGAGCGCCAAGATAGCTACTTACGGCTCTTGCCTTAATAAACGAGTAGCATAATAACGAGGCTAGTGGTAATCAATTGGAGATTCTAACAGATTGCAGACAGGTTACATTAGAAACAAGTTTTTCAGGAAGTCATGCCTGCAAAGTACAAAAGCACCCACAGAACGTGGCAATTATCAATGTTTGAAATGACACACAACACTATTTTAAAATGAGTACAACTTCCGTTACGAGGTTAAAAAGATTATTCTTTGAAAATTACCTTCGAAACTTTCTGGTTCGATGCCATCACGTTCACACTTACGTGCTCAGCTCTAATAAAAATGAAGACTGAAATCTGACAAAAAACTTCCTTTCATTGCGTGTTTCTGCGCTGAAGGTAAAGCTGAGCAGTTATTGAAAAACAAAGCAACAATACAAATAGAAGAACTGAAGTATCGCATCAGCAAAATAGTAATCAAAATGAGGTTGGAAATCAATATTGAAGTAGTGTTTATAGAAATTGCAAGAAAATGAAAAAAAAAAGCATGAAGAGATTACAAGAGTGTGAATTGGGGCTCATTCATGATGCACACCTGTTCGGGTAGCACAAAAATTTGCCATAGGAAAAGACAAAAAACGAAGACGACCAATAATATTCGTCCCTTTTCTTGTCCTGTGCAAATTCCTAGTTTCAAAAATTTCGGGACCAAAATCCAGTGTCAAATTTTTGCGCTACGTGAACCTTTATGAAGAGATTGCGCTGCAATTAACAAAAATAAGACGCGGACGTTCCTTTAGATTTCAATTGTAGGCTTCAGGACGTTGCTTCCAGCCAGCATCAGCACGATGCACTTTAACTTTTTTTTTTGCACTTTTCACTGTCTCGAACGGTTCATCGGATGCGCATCTCACGACTACTGAAACGCCAGTTTGGAATCGATTTTTTTTTGTCTAGGTAGGATTTTTTCTTATACGTGCAGTCCTCCATATAGGCTTTACATCTTGTTCTAGAAACGAATTATGTTCCACTTCCACAAATTCAACAAATGCTTCATAGAAAGCGTTTTCCATTTTACGCTTGCTTTGCACCGCGGCTACAATTATTTCATGCATTTCAGATGTATTCACAATATAGCCCAATGATCAAGGCACTTACCTTCGAAGCATGGATCTGCTCTAAAACTCCGTACTACTCACAAAATTTATCTTGTTTTATTAAGTTTATTCATTAACGGTGATAATAATCCTACGTGACAGATGGATAGATGAACGGGCAGTTTTTTTTTTCTTCAGTCGGCACAAAATTGCTATTTGAAAAAGAAAAGACGCAGGAGGAACGTATATCGGTATATATCTCGTTAGGAGTGTACTTCCATGAAGCTGACTGAAGCAAGCAATTTTCAAGTTTTTGCTTTTAGATGCGAAGCGTCTTACAGTCGAGCTCCATCCGGTGTGCGGCGTGAGAACCCTTACAGCGCAAGCACGCCCCTTACCCTCTCCTACGCTCCCTCTCTCTCGCCACGCAACGCGATGCAGGCTAGCTTCTGCTAGCCTACGCTCACTCCCCTTCTCGCTCCTCTAGGCATCTCTCCCAGAGGCGTCTAACATCTACATTGCGCATGCTCGTCCCCTCTCCTCCCTTTCTGCCCCGACACTCCCCCCTTTTCGCCTCGCATTGCCGACGCAGGCAACTATGCGCAAGCGAGTTTCTCCCGAAAAAAACAACACAAAAAACAAATCATTCACTGCACAACAACCGTTCACTGGCCACCCCGTATAAATAGGCAGTTGACTTTCACTGAATCTTAGTCTCCAATGGTTAACCTCCCCGCCTTTCCTTGCATCTTTTTACTTCTCTTAACCTCCAAGGTAATGCCGATGGGAGACATCTCGTGTGCGGTGTTGACCAATGAATATTCGCTGCGTGCGCGTTAACTAAAAGCGGACTGCGGGTCTCTGTGTCCACTCGGAATCTCCGGTCTCCCATTGCCCATTGGCAGCGATTGGCATGTTACAGCAGGAAACACCGGCCCATCACTGCGTGCTTTACGCCTCCCCAGGCTTCTCTCCTGCGCAACGCCACCATGATAGCCAGCGTAAACGTCGCCGCTAGTGTAAGCGTTAGCGCCCACTGCTTCGCATCTACAAATGGTTTTAGTTATACCAGAGCATTTGAGTCATACCAGAACGAAATCAAATGTTCCTTCTGCATGTGTTTTATATTGTCGGCGTTGGTCTGCAACAACCGAAGCTACACTGATTCGGTCAATAGATTTTGTTTGTTACATAGCCAAATGAACAGAATAACATTTGTGTAACGAGCGGCTATACGCTTGGATCTGCTTTGAACCACCTGTGGTGGAGAGCAACATTGCGGCACGTGAGTGTAGAATACTGAAAGAGGCAAACGACACTTGTACGCCAACTCTTCCATCAGTCACATAATCAAACTACATTGCTTATCAATTTTGTTGTATATGTAGCGTCCAGCTCTTGGTTTAAGCCGAAATAAAATTGTCCAAAAATTTTGACGTGCTTTTATTCTTCAGTTTGGTTTAGACTGAAAATGATCAAATAAATTTTTTTTCAGAGCGAAGAGTTCGACAGGCGGGGGGCTCTGAGTTCCGAGGCATGGAGTCTGATGATCTCAAGGTTACGGAACAGCTTAACTCCCGAACAGGGCTCAATTTTCTTTGTCTGCTCATTTGTGTGCGTTTGACCTCCCGTCAACCCAACAACAACGAGAAACACCGAAGTGTGGTGGAGTCAAGCAGGCCAAGTGGAAAAGGCGTGGCCGGGGTCATCGTGAGTGCCACGGCGTCGTATCTGCCTGTGGCCTTCCCACATTGATCGCTGGAGCTTTGTGCGCACGGCAGTGGTACAAATAAAGATTATTAGCGGGTGGTAATAATAACTGGCTTCCCTCGTAATCAACGCATAAAATCAGTTTGGTTGACCTTTTGTAGAGGTTTTCTTTCTTGACTTTTTGTGCATTTTTGAGCAGTGTTTGTAGTGTTTCTGTATTTGAATTCACTACATTTTGTTATTTGTTCTTCTTTACTTGTGTTTTAATTTTCGTATGAATGAATGAATGAATGAATGAATGAATGAAAACAAGTTTTATGACGCCCTGCAGGACGCGACGAGGTCATGCACTTGGCTGAATTCTATTTCTGTTCGCTCGTCTCTGTGGAGGAAGCAGGCACTTGTATTTTCAGTGGCACTTGTCGGCCTGTTCCCCTTACCACCGCACACTTACGCCTGTTTCTCATTTATATAATAATAATAATAATAATAATAATAATAATAATAATAATAATAATAATAATAATAATAATAATAATAATAATAATAATAATAATAATAATAATAATAATAATAATAATAATATATTTAGTAGTAGTTGTACTAGGAGTAGTAGTAGTAGTAGTAGTATTATTCACATGATCTTGTCGTCTTGCTTCTTTGATAAACAACTGTTCTTTGAACGATTCGTTATTCCTTGAGTGGTATGTGAGAACTAGCGTGTGCAAGCAGCAGTATCAGAAGGTTTACAATGTCGTAAGAGCAAACCGTGTATACAATACAAGCCTGGAATCAAAGCTTGGAAGCACTGAAGATAAATATACCTATCAATGAAACTACAGGATAATATCCCCACTCTGGAGACATTATATCCCGTAGCGAAGAGGAATGCCCACTACTGCAGCGACATCGACACGTGGGCGCGAGGCACGAGAGAGGACTGCCTGGCTGCTGCTGCGACGACGACCTGGCCAGCTCTTGCTGCTTTTGTACCGGCGCTGCTACTGCTTTTGACCTTGCATTTACATTATAATCCTCAATATCCACAGAAAAAAAATGCTTCAATGTTTCAGTCAACTTCTCGGGGAGAATTCACCGATCATGTTCGAGCACAGCTTGTCTTGTCTTGTCTTGTCTCCTAGGAGATCTTGGCTCATACCCACATGGGGGATCGGCCGCACTGTACTTCATAATAGATCATTTTTTACAACGCTTGCTAGCTCTTAGGCGCGCGTTCCCGTGTCGAGAGACGTCGCCGTCACCGTCTGTGGCGTAACCGATACACGTGAGAAATAAAATAAAACAATACAAACCTAGGACCGAATAGAGTTTGAACCCGTGCCTCCTGCGCGGCAGTCGAGTAGTCAAGCGCAGAGCGATGCCCATGCTTGAAACTCGTTCGCAAAAAAAAAAAACCTATGCAGGCGTCATGTAGGGCGAGAAATCACGTTAACCAATGTAATATAGCGTGGCAGAAGAGCAAACTCACAACCCGTCCTCACACAATGATAATTCTGCAACCAGTGTGTGCTTTAAATGTTCCCGCCCCCTACAAACGCTCAGCCATCGTTCTTCGTCGTCGTCATCAGCGACATGCAGCATCAGCAGAGGGCACATAATACCTCACCGGTGTGTAGCTGGTGCCTGGCTCATCCGCACGGAGACAAATAATGGTGTACTGGGTGCTTACTTCTGAAAGATTAAATTTTTATGGCGTAGTCGACACCTGGCGGGAAGCCAAGGCTTCAAACGCAGTTTGCCTTGCCCTACACGAAACCGCCCCCAGATTTCACATCAGGCAGTATCGTAAGCTTCGGTGAACTTTTTTTTAATACAATATTGCTTTGACTACCAACGTTCTTGTTGCACATTTAGGGGATGCAAATCTCGAAATAAGTAAGTTTGGAATACTTAAGTGGTTTATGCTGAGTGCACTAAACCTCTTACTTCTACGCCGTCCACCCATCCACCTCCTCCCCTCTCAACGGTCAACTTAAATTTTAACGTGATAAAGTGTATCTGAAATTTAAACGGTATATGTCCTTGAGTTTATTTAAATGAATATAAATAACAGTAATAAGTTATTACTAATTTTAATGAAGTATTTAGGCGAATAACTTGCATTCGATGCTTCAGTGGAAAGGTGATCCAAGTGGAATATTGTCTTCGAAATGAAAAAAAAAAGGGGGGGGGGTTATGCAGATCTGTGCATATTACGGAATCCAAAGAAACGTACATGTTGGCGTGAACATCGTAAATGGAAGGCATCCAGAATGATCCACACAGAATCATCTCATTGTAAAAACATGGGTTCTACCTTCAGGCATTATTTATCAGGGTGCAGTTTATCACGCGCGGATGTCTTCAGTATGCAAGATTGAATGCATGAAGGTGTCCAATGTCAAAAACGGCATTTTCAAACAGTTTGAGTGACAGCGCTCAAATCGCGATGGGGATAAATCTCGCGCCATTCTTTGAAATAGCGATTGTGCATCGCGACGCGGTGCTTCCCTTTCTCGTTGTCCACGTTGCCGCCCTCTGTGTACCTTACATTTTCAAGCTGAGAAACAATGACGGTTTTGCAGCTGGCAAACAGTGCAGGGAAATGCCACGGGAAGGCTTCTATTGAACACACAACATACGTTTGAATCATACAGGGCGGGGGGGGGGGGGGGGGGGAGAAAGGCGAACGAAGCGGCACTTTCTTTTCTACGTGCTATGACCAGATGACTGCTATGACAGATGCTATGACAGACGTGCTATGACAGATGCTAGAGTGGTATTTGGTTGGCATTTTATTACGATCGAGGCTACAACCACTTGAAGCTAAATGCGAAACAGCAAAGAATGTAGGTGCCACTATGTTCATGGCTCTTTCCATCCCCACTGTACGCTATATCTTTGCCTTCGTGAGCACTGGTCAAAAAGTGTTCAAAATATGCCTCCCTTTGCATGATATTTAATAGTGATATCGTTTTTGTTGTTTAACTAATGGTTTGGAAAAGAAAATACAATGGTTGTGACGAAATTTTGGTAATTTTGGCAAAAAGCTTGGGTATGGCTAAACAGAATTAAGAATGAACAATGCAGACATTCAGTATATTGACCCCAACCGACCAAAACACAGGTGCGGCTCATTGCAAATCATAGAAAGCTCGCCTAACTATTAAAAGCAAAATTGGTGCACTTTTTTGTCATTCGCAACATGCACAGAAAAAAATCATCGACGATGGTCCTCTCCCATTCAGATTCGGCCTTCGTTCTTTCCTGCTCACGGGAAAAGCATAACAGGCGCACTCATCGAGTGGCACGTTTCTCAGCTAGAGCAAAGAAATGTCACGAATGGAGTACGTGCCGGGGTCAAAATTTTCCCTGACTGGAAGGGGCCTTTTTGTACTTGGTGTATAAATAGATAGGTCGGAAAGGCAGTAAGGTCAAAGAAAAAAAAATAGGGGGAAAGGGGGGGTTGCCTCTTTGGCGATACAAGAACGAGGGTTTAATATTAAAAATAAAGGGGTCGAGGGTCGAGCAAAGTCATCAAAAAAAAAAAGAGGAAAAGAAGCAAGGTAAGCGCGTCATCCTGCCACGTTCGCAGTCATCGTTCATCAGGCTGGCCGGCTGGCGAGAGCGCACCACGCCCGAGCATTGCTAGAGATCGATAGCACGGCGACCCCCTGCTCCAGCTACCGTAGATCCCCCCCCCCCCCCCCCTATCCCTTCCCTGCGCAGAGACGGCCAAAACTTCCAGAACAAAATAGGACGGTGAGAACATTCCAGCACAGAGATTTCTCACAGCCGCGGTCGAGTGTTGGCGTTGGTCTCCCTCTGGCCACTGCGAGGAAGTGGGGAGGATATGCGTGTCTCTGGCAAACAACCAACCTCGCGCAAGCTGTACAGCACGCAGTGATTCTTTTTTTTTTCTCTCTCTCTCTCTCTACGTTTCGCTGTCGGAGTAATACGAGCGCGCGAGAACAGTGAACACACATTGGCCCACGAGGGTCGTGCCCGCCGGGCGCCCACTGTCATCCGAGCGAACTCTGATCGCCGAGAGAAAGAGGTGCCGCCAGCAGGACGACAACGCACGCTCACGTCACGCGAGCGAAATGCCGAATGGGCACATCCTCCGGAGAGGGGTTTCGGTGCGAAGCACAGCGTTCCGCCAGGGCGCAGCCACCAGCTTGTTTGTGGCCGTGTCCGTAGCATTGCCCTCTAAATGTAGAGCGCTGTCGGTGGATGACTTCAGACGAGATGTGGCAGCGCGGGGCTTGTTGGCGCGCGGAGAACATTTTCGACTGTAACAGGAAACTGCGTAACAGATCTCCTGACAGCAACAGTGCATTATCCTAAAATCACGGAGCGACCCAGCAAGGCATTGCCCCTCTGCGAGGTCACTTCCTGTGCAATTTTCTGTCCACGCCGTTTTACGTCCTTTTGACACTTTACGATGATGTTTTTATTTATTTATTAACAGCACACTATACTTTGCTTACAATTTCTATCCCCAGCTACTTGTGAAAATAAATATCTTAATCCCTTGCCACATCTCCTTTCAGCAATTCTGTTTTGTTTGACGCAAGTGCGTGGTAATGGTATATTGGAAAGCGCGTCTCTTTGCTTTTCGCTTGTGTCGCCGTCTTACATCTGTGAATCTTAGCTAACTGTGTTCAACACCACTTTATTCATTTTCAAAGTATAAATTTGCTGACTAATTAGCTGATCTACCTGGCTTCCCACGTTAGCTACGAAGCCATCAGTTATCATTGCTTGTCACTATCCATTGCTTAGCAGCAGGTCGCGGGATTGAATTCCGGCTGCGGCGGCTGCATTTTCATTGGAGGTGGAAATCCTGTAGGCCCGTGTGCTCAGATTTGGGTCTACGTTAAAGAATCCTATAGGTAGTCGAAAGTTCCGGAGCCCTCCACTACGGGGTTTCTCATAATCAAATGGTGGTTTTGGGACGTTAAACCCCACATATCAAATTATCCATTGCTTCAGTAAAATCCAGTATTTCTTCTCCCCCCCCCCCAAAGTTGTTCTTTCAGTGTGGTGTTCAGTATCTAAAGGAAATAAGATTTATTTCCTTTAGATGATATTCAATGGCTATTCAATAGCTATTAGCTATTCAATGGCTATTCCAAAGCTATTAGATGCTTTAATAGTTATTTAATAGCTGTTAGAAGCTTTAATAGCTATTCAAGCATCTTTACAATTTTTTTTTACTTGTACCTGATTTATTTTTATGATCTTGAACTAGCTACCACGTGCATCAACTATTAAACCGAAGTAAGAACGCTGTCCTTTCGGTCATCGCGCCGGTGGACTATCTCTATCTCATTAAAAAAGCGAATTCCTATATTTCAGGCCACTCAGTACCTTTTTCCACTGCTAATATTGCAGTGATTGTCACAGCGCTGTCTGTTAACACTCCGCGAAAAACACAACTCAATAGAAAACTCTAGAAGATAATTCGCCAGAGTACCTGTCAGTGCCACTGCGTTACCTGGTTCATATGATATGTGAACCAACATGTTAGTGACATTAAAAAGTGACCAAAAGAAGTAAAGACAAGTTAATCTCAGTCTCAAACATCAAAGTAGCAGGGTTACAAAAAAGCCGCATAACACCTGAACTCAAAGCTTTGATGAAGGTTACTGGAAGACCGTAACACTCGAATCTCACAGAAAAAGGGCCACGATTTGCTAACTGTCGGAGAGCTTCAAAAAGAGAAGGCGTATGCCTCAAATGCATAACTCGAGAGAAAGAGAGAGAACGTGTGTGTGTTTTTTTAAAGCATCAAAAGTGTTTTAACGCACACTCTAACAGGACTTCAGTGACGTTATTTATGTACCACGGAACTGAGGTCCCTTAAATTTTCATGAACAATTTCAAGATAAAAGCCGGACGGACAAGTTTCGTTCATTTCGACAACCTGACGGTCGTAGCCATGACCTTTCGGAACGCGATGATCGATGCCAGGTGCTCTATTCCTATGCTATGGAACCAAGTGCACGAGGTTTCTCAAACACGCCCTATATTTCTCACACCTTCTTTGTTCTACAGTGCTCTTGGCTGGCAGGGGCTGCGCCGCCATTTGGGAGTGAAGTGGAGTATTTCCTCGTGACGCTAACGAGGATTGGCAAGGAGCACTTTGGTAGTTTAAATAAAACGGGTGCTTTCAGTGCAATATTGTAGGAACGTCTACAGTTGGTGCTTTGAGGCAAATGCGGTTATTGGGTCAGGTGACGACGCAGTACGTGTTTTGCCTTTCGCGCCATGTTAGAGCGTGGTGCCTCGTCACCATAGTAGAGCGGATTTTGCATGCACCAACGGTGTTTCTTCACGAACTCTTGCTTCGAGAGCAATACCACCGACTATAAAACTGCTCCAAGATAGTTACAAAGTCCTTTATGGATTCACCTGAGCCTCTAAGGCAAGAGCTCTCTATTTTTTCTTCTTTGACGACGTATTTCTTCCCCACCCCGTTATCTCCACCGAGATACTCGCTACCTGACATAGTTGTCACGGCTTCTAGGATCGGAGGCATTACATGCTTTATGGATCTTATCTCCGCGATTGACCCACCTTTGACTACTTGTGATCACGTCGTTATGTTAGATTATAGTCACGTCCTTATGACGCTATTATTTTGGTGATCTGTAACGTCGTGATGGCGTTTACGGGGGCACTATCCCGTCATAGTTTTGATGCCGACGCCTACGGCCAATTTTCACATTTCATAAAACCTGTAAGGTTTTCGCATTATTAAGCTCTTAAGGAAGCCAATAACGTCGACAGGTGAATGTAGCGCAGTGAGTGCTTTTATGTGGAGAGAGACACCAACGGGAAGCGAAACGCCTTCTTGCGTCCATGGTTAAAACTACGAACTCTGCCTTACACGCCCTTGAAGTGCTCTGTGATCTATGCATGAGCACAGGCATGTGTTATCCTATTACTGGTGAGTGCACACTTTGATTTTACTCTCCTCAAATGAGGACGCTTTGAATGACTGCATCTAGAATACTAGTGTTTATTAATTGTTTGTTTATGCCATCTTTGCACGGGATTCACCCAATTCTATCCGGGCGTACGTTAATAGCTACCAATACCATGATCGTAGATGTTAGTCGTTGGAAAGCAGATGAGCCACTAGGTGTCAATGTTGGTGCATCCTAGTCAAAATGCGCTTCAGATGCCACACCAATAGGCATTGCGAAAACTGTCATATATAAATAGACAAAAACAGTCTACTGATTCTGTGAAGACACGGTTCACTTTCATGTTATACCGATTTCTATACGGAGTAACGAACCACGTTCTTTTTTTTTTCATGACAAAATGATACAGGTTGTACAGTCCCAGGTACTCTCATTGCACAAAGATTCTTCATTCGACCAATGTCAATCATGTTTCGTCACAGGTTACAGCTATGTGTCACCAAAACAGTGATAAGTGGCAGCCGCGAGGGTTTGGATCGACATCCTCAGAAAGATGATGGCGCCAAGTCTGCTGATGGGCTGTAGGGCGGCAAGGGAGTAATTGAAAGGAATGGAGGAAAGACAACGAGGAGACGCAGTGGGCAACATCAAAAGATAGGTGAAAGCAAACAAATGTCTTCTTAGATCAATACCGATAACGACCTGCCAGCCAAGTTCAAAAATGTTCCATGAACCTTCAACCTGTCTTCGTGTCTTACGAGTGGTCAAGGTGCAGGTGTTGGTAGTGATGGTGTTGTAATGGGTGCAGTTAGCCTGACATGCCTAGTAGGCAGTAGTTCCACCTGAGCAGCACGCAAACTATGAAATTTTGGTAAAGTAGTTTCGACATTATTTCATTGTTTTGATACGTAATACGTAGGTAATTTTTCTGGTCAGCTGTAATTTGTCATGTCATCATTTCTGAATTCTGTTGCACAACATAACTTACCGAGAGAAAAGCATACATTCCAAGCACACTAGCGGGATGCATAGGTTTGAAAAAAAAAAACGATGCTACCTGAAGACCATTTAGTGTTATTTTTTGTTGCAAAACGTTAATTTTTAACAAGACATGATTTACCAGCATAGGTTCATGATGCATAGAGCACGCGAATACGGTCCCTGTCTACAGAGTATCTTATGAATTCAGTTGCCTGTTGCACAACATTACATAGTAACAAGAAAAGATGCTTTACAGGTACACGTTTGTGATGCATAGACTATCGAAATAGGATGCATTTCTACCAAGTATCTTGTAAATTTCGTTACGCAACATCATTACCAACAGCCAATCAGGCTTCACAGTCACACGTTTGTGATGCACAGAATACCAGAAGATGATTCCCGTCTACAAATATACAAATATTGAGTGAATTCTGTTGCACAACATCATTCACTAACAGAAAAGCATGCTTTACAAGCATACGTTCGTGATGTATAAAATATTTGAACACGATGCCTGTTCACTAAGTATCTTGTGAATTCAGTTCCACAACATTGCTTACAAAAGCAAAGCACGCTTTACGGGCATGCGGTTCTGATGCATGAAATTTCCGAACACGATCCCTATCTACAAAGTATCTTGTGAGTTAAGTTGCACAACATTAATTACTACAATAAAAGCATGCTTTACAGGCATATGTTTGTGATGCATAGAATACCCGAAGACAATCCCTGACTACAAAGTATCTTGGGAATTATGTCGCACAACATTGTATACTAACAGCAAAGCACGCTTTACAGGCATACGGTCGTGATAAGTAGAATGTCTCAAGGTGATCCCTGCCTACAAAGTATCGTGTGTATTATGTTGCACAACATTATATACTAACAGCAAAGCACGCTTTGCAGGCATATGGTCGGGATAATTAGATTATCCGAAGGCAATCTCTGCCTACAAAGTATCTTGTGAATTAGGTTGCACAACATTAAATACTAACAGGAAAGCGCGCTTTACAGGCATACAGTCGGGATGTATAAAATATTCGAGCACCAAACAGACGTTGCATCCTGTCTCTGCGAGTGAAGACGGGCATAACACGAACTGCCAGCTGCTGTAGTTCTTTGGTTTTTGCGGCTCCCACCCCCAGATATTTGGTTTTCAATAATAAATGCGAAGCATTTTTCAGCAAACTTCGGCGACTTTGAGCGTATCCATCCATCCATCTATCTATCTATCTATCTATCTATCTATCTATCTATCTATCTATCTATCTATCTATCTATCTATCTATCTATCTATCTATCTATCTATCTATCTATCTATCTATCTATCTATCTATCTATCTATCTATCTATCTATCTATCTATCTATCTATCTATCTATCTATCTATCTATCTATCTATCTATCTATCTATCTATCTATCTATCTATCTATCTATCTATCTATCTATCTATCTATCTATCTATCTATCTATCTATCTATCTATCTATCTATCTATCTATCTATCTATCTATCTATCTATCTATCTATCTATCTATCTATCTATCTATCTATCTATCTATCTATCTATCTATCTATCTATCTATCTATCTATCTATCTATCTATCTATCTATCTATCTATCTATCTATCTATCTATCTATCTATCTATCTATCTATCTATCTATCTATCTATCTATCTATCTATCTATCTATCTATCTGTCTATCTATCTATCTATCTATCTATCTATCTATCTATCTATCTATCTATCTATCTATCTATCTATCTATCTATCTATCTATCTATCTATCTATCTATCTATCTATCTATCTATCTATCTATCTATCAACTTGCGGTAAACCAAAATTAATATGCGAGGGTCAGATAGTTCGACGAATACGACTCGCTGGTTATGACAAGAATGTCACAATCCCGCCACGTACGTCATCTAACCCTTTCTGCCTGACCTGTGGCACAAACTTAGAGTTGAAAAATATTCTAGGCCCCTGGCAGAACAGCTCCAGGCGGTCCAGAGGGCCCGGGACATCGCTACAAGCCTTCGGCTGCCAGCGCCGTCCTGGGTGGAGCCTCCAGGCTGAATTAATGGTCGGAATGTCCCCTTCTCAGCCTCCTCAGGATATGTTTAATAAAGTGAATCTCACTCACTCTTTCCATTGCATTAGACTCCCCAAAAGCGCTACTGACATTCTTACGGGCCACAGGCTTGAACGAAACGTTGTAAATAGTGCAGTGCGTGTGAGTGACTGTAGGTGTTATGTGACTGCTATGTGTGTACCAGAGTCTTGGAAGAACGCTAACATCATCTTAATACATAAGAAAGGAGATGACAAGGACTTGAAGAATTACAGGCCGATCAGCTTGCTCTCTGTAGTATACAAGCTATTTACAAAGGTAATTGCTAACAGAGTAAAGAAAACATTAGAATTCAATCAACCAAAGGAACAAGCAGGATTTCGAACAGGCTACTCAACAATTGACCACATTCATACTATCAATCAGGTAATAGAGAAATGCTCAGAGTATAACCAACCACTATACATAGCCTTCATAGATTACGAGAAGGCGTTTGATTCAGTAGAAATATCAGCCGTCATGCAAACACTGCGGAATCAGGGCGTAGATGAAGTATATATAAACATTCTGGAAGAAATCTACAGGGGATCAACTGCTACCATAGTGCTTCATAAAGAAAGCAACAGAATACCAATCAAGAAGGGTGTAAGGCAGGGGGACACAATTTCCCCAATGCTATTTACCGCGTGCTTACACGAGGTTTTCAGAAGCCTAGAATGGGAGCAGTTAGGGATAAGAGTCAATGGAGAATACCTTAGTAACCTGCGCTTCGCCGATGACATTGAATTGCTGAGTAACTCGGGGGACGAATTGCAACTCATGATTACGGAGTTAGACAAGGAGAGCAGAAAGGTGGGTCTTAAAATTAATCTGCAGAAAACGAAAGTAATGTACAACAACCTCGGTAAGGAGCAGCGCTTCGAGATAGGTAATAGTGCACTTGAAGTTGTAAAAGACTATGTCTACTTAGGGCAGGTAATAACCGCAGAGCCGAACCACGAGATTGAAGTAACTAGAAGAATAAGAATGGGGTGGAGCACATTCGGCAAGCACTCTCAAATTATGACAGGTAGATTGCCACTATCCCTCAAGAGGAAGGTATATAACAGCTGTATCTTGCCGGTACTTAGCTACGGAGCAGAAACCTGGAGACTTACAAAGAGGGTTCAGCTTAAATTGAGGACGACGCAGCGAGCAATGGAAAGAAAAATGGTAGGTGTAACCTTAAGAGACAAGAAGAGAGCAGAGTGGATTAGGGAACAAACGGGGGTTAAGGATATCATAGCTGAAATCAAGATGAAGAAATGGACATGGGCAGGGCATGTAGCGCGTAGACAGGATAACCGCTGGTCATTAAGGGTAACTGACTGGATTCCCAGAGAAGGGAAGCGGGTTAGGGGGAGACAGAAGGTTAGGTGGGCAGATGAGATTAAGAAGTTTGCGGGTATAAATTGGCAGCAGCAAGCACAGGATCGGGTTAACTGGCGGAACATGGGAGAGGCCTTTGTCCTGCAGTGGACATAGTCAGGCTGATGATGATGATGATGATGATGATGTGTGTATGTAACTGTATGTGTTCTGTGTTTATCATTGTATATATGATTGTCATCACCCGGAGTAGCCTGTCAGATGAAAAACCAGGCAAACCTCTTCAGCTTCCCATTAAAATATTTCTCTCTCTCGTGGGCTGGTATGTGCCACAGGTAGGCGGCTATGTGCCACAGGTATGCGGCTATGTGCCACAGGTGATTGACAGTTTATATCTACTCAGGAAACGTGCGCTGCCGAGCAGGTGGCCATTGCCGTTGCTCTCCACGACGGTAAGCGTGTGAAGATTTTCAGTGACTACCGGGCAGCCATCCGTACCTTCGCCATCGGTGCAACAAAATTGCTAAAGAAGTACTCCGTTTTCTCGAAGGAAAAGGCATATCCAACCACATCTTAACATGGTTCCTTGCTTGCATGGGCCAGATTGAAGAAGGCCCCACCAACCTCAACAAGCTGCTCTACTCCAAGGCGCGAGGTATGACCTTCAGATCCCATGGTGGTTCTCCCCAGCTCGCGACGTTGGACAATACAGATCAGCCCTAGACATACAATGAGCTAACGCAGCAATTCTATCAAAGCAGGAGGGTCTACATCCTCCCCCCCCCCAAAAAAAAAAAAAAACTACGCAGAGCCTGCTCGATAGCGCTTGGACTTTTACAAATGGATGCGTATACAAATCTAGCCTTCTTCCATAAGCTTTACCCCAATACATACGCTATCAGCTCGTGCCCCCGTTGTGGGGAAGTAGGTAACTTAGAGAATATGCTCTGGCGATGTACCTCGTTATTGGGCAGCGATCAACCCAACCTGGCCAAGTGGTGCTCCACCATCAGAATTCTCAACAAAGGGGATAAGCTTTGGGCCATCCAGAGAGTACAGGATGAGGCGGTAAGGCTTAGCCTGCCCGTCCCAACGTGGGAGGAGCCCTCTGCGCACTAGTCGCGTTTCTGGGACTACAAATAAAGTTCTTCCATCCATCCATGTTGAGAACATACATGGCAAATTTTAACGCGTGAGCGTTAAGAAAAAGCTGACACCGGCAGCGTTGACCCGATGAATGCAAAGAATAAGTGTCAAGGTTCAAGCAGGAATGAAACGCCAGCATTTTGTGTGGAAATTAAGCATTCTACGAGAGAACCACACCTGGTTGGTCTCAGAAGTATACTTTTCAAATATGCTCTAATGTTCATGAAACATCAACTGTGGTTGCAGTGCTGACTACCCAATTTCATAAATACATATGTACCTTTATGATATAGCAGTCACATCAGGTTAATGTCAACTGTGGTTAGACGCCATCCGCTGAAGTTGATTTGTGTAGCAGGGTTCAGGGCTAACATCCTCGCGAGCCCCAGCGCTCCATATCTGCTTACTGGTTCTGAGTTGCTAATATACATGGTGCTGTTGGCATAGTTACGCTACTGTAAAAAACTGGTTATATAAATCATATGCGGATTTTTAACGTAAGTCTGTGAGTGCATTTGTACATATTTAAAGCGTCATGTCGTAACAACTGACTCAATCAAAAATCATCTCAATTACCTTCCATCCGTATGCTTCGCATACCATTGATTTTTAAGGCTCGTGGAACCTGCCGAGTTTTTTTCCTTTCAATTTATCTATAGTGTGAAAATAGAATAAAGGTATTGATTGATTGGTAGATTGCTTGATTTCGAGAATTTCTCGCGGGGCAGTGGAGGGAGCAATCACTTACTGAAGACCTTGACTTAATCTAGGATAGGATGGCTGCCAGTTGGGCATGTTGGGTGGTTGTGTGCCATCGATTATGGGAGTGTTTTTTTTTTTGTTATATCACGTTCTTGGTCATAACATGGGTGGTTTGAGATGACGAACATGCGTGTTATGCTTATGTAAGTGTTGGCTCAGAGATTCTTCCATGGAGTCTCTGTCCAACTCGTCAAGGTCTTCATCGTCTTCGTCATCATCACATTCGTCATTTCTTTCTGTAATTGACATCTTAGCCTTCTTACATAACGTCCCAATCACTCGCGCCTCCTTGTCTCCCATCCTTAACTTTCCTCATCATACCATCCCTACCTCAGTCGTCATCTTATCGACTCTTATCTCGCTATCTCTTTCTTTCGTAATATCTTCTTTATTCATTCCGTGTCTCTACCATCTTGACCTCATCGCACCGTCTCCCTGACTCTCATCGCATCGTCCCATCTCCGTAGTTCCGCGGTCCCTTTTCATAGGACCCGACTCCGCTCCTCTGTGGCACCTCCGTGGCACCTGACCAACTGCCACTTTTGGTGCGACATATTTCTCTGTCAGTCCGTGAGTTTCAGCTTCCACGACTGCCCCCGCAGCTTACGCCAGTGGAAAATTCACTCTTAAGCAAAGTAAAGCAAGCAAAATGTATAAGCTTCAAGTTTAGAGAGAAAAACGGGGGACCTGTCCGATGAAGCGTGAATTATGAGCGACAAGGAGTTCCAACGCTCCGAGAAAGTGCGCCGGTCTCTAATGACCGACGTGCGGAGTTTGAAGTGCTGCGCCGAAAAACCTCCGGCCACCCCATTTGCCGCAGCTTTCGGTGCCCGTGGACCCAATGTCCAGATCGAGTTTCAACGCCTCCAACCCAGTGTTTACTGCACAATTCTTCGCAGTCACTGACTCTTCGTCCTTGAACGCCGCAGTTGATCATCGAGGGAAAACGCAGTAATGATCCCGGGAGCTGCGGAGACCGTCGGGATGCCAGGCCTGCAGCCCGGCACAGGCGCTACAGCACGGTCGCATGCAGAGAACTAACAAAATGCGCTATGCTTTCCCTCATTCCAGAAATCTGAAGGGCGCGCACGGAGCATCGCCACCGCATACTGTCCGTGGACAACAAGCCACCGCCCGGTTCTGGTGTTTGCTCGTGGTGGGTCTGCGAAAACCGCCGACAGAAATCTTCCAGGAACTCAACGCCGAGTTGCACATTCGTTACCGCGAGAGTTTTCTTGTTCCGTTTTTTTCAATGTGTGGGTCACGTGAACATCTTGAAAGGCCCGAGATTCGGTCCGCGTTTGCGGGGACGTCACACTGCCATCTCCCAGCCGGACCTGGTTGACCAGCGCGAACTCGTCGCGCAGGCCCTGTGGGTGGTCCTGGGCAGAAGGTTTTCGGGAAAAAGGAGCCTCTCACATTCACTGACTACTTCATAATGGACGTTTCTATCTCTCTCTCCGTTGCACAGCTGCACACAAGCACCAGGGTTATGCAGCCCCTTTTATCGATGAGACCTTACTGTAACGTTGACCCACAAAGGGGGATGGGCCAAGAACCTAGCGGCAGGATCCTTAATGTAATGAACGGTGAAACTAAAACCAATCTCAAAAACTAGTTTAAAGAAAGAAATAAAAATGCTTACTGAGCACGTGGTCACACCATCTCCATTGATAGAAACAACGACGAATCTGAATAATAGACTAACTGAAAGGATAGACTAACACGATAATCGTTTTGTTGCTTTCATGTATTCAAACCCAGTCGAGCAGACATCCCTGCCGCAATAACCTAATGAAGAGCCGCCAAGTGATAAAATTACTGAAGCACTTACTACTATTCCTGACAGTTAGTATGAGGTATGCCGAGCGGCATGTTATTGTGTGGCGCAAGTAATGCGGCCGCTGCAGAAGCGCGGGGCAAGTTCCCGGCCCGCCAACTAACGAAGCCGATCGGTTCCGCGAAGGCGAACGCGGAAGACCCGCGCATGGGAAAGCTTACCCGGAAGCGCATCTTGCGAGAACCAGGTTAAGCGCAGTTGTCTGGCATGCACGTGTGTCGTTGAGAATGCCGCACGGACGCGACCACTGGGCTGACTGAGGCATAGTTGCGGCACGCGACGAGCTTGTCCTCCCCCGCTATACGTCATTAGCGAGTGTTGTTAGGATGGCGGGGCGCCTCGTTGTAGCATGCACACCTGATAAGCGCACAGGGCGAAGTGACTCTTAAAAAGGGAAAAGAAGAGAAAAGTGAGCCCCGTTATTGTCTGCTTCAGTGAGCGACACCGCCACAGTAGCTCACGAGGGATGGGGGTGAGGAGGGATAAAAAAGGATAGGAGTAAAGATGTAGGAAAGCCGAAGAAGGAGAAGAGAAGAAGAGACGTGAGGTGGTGAGCCAGAGCGAGCGATGACAAGATGAGGGGATAGGAGAGATAGTAAAGATGGGAGCACGGTCACTGGAGTCCGAGGACGGGGCGCACCTGCGAGAGCTCCTTTCGGCGTCGGTGGATGGCGTAGAGCAAGTCCAGTAAGTCAGAGCTGCACTGTCGTCGGAGGTGGAAGGTCGTCGGTGGCAGGAGGTGACGTAGGGCGAGCCCAGTCGGCCAGAGCCACGATGACACCGGAGGTCGCAAGCGCGCGAGCGCGCGACCGGTCAGCCCGAAATCCAGCAAGCGAGTCTCAAGCGCACAGGGCCTGACGGTGTGCTCACCGCGTTTAACGAGGTTTCGACGAAGCGACGCCTAATAAGAGAGCTGACGGAGCTTGAGCGTGAGAACGGCTATATTGACGGAGGTCAGCCGATACACGGCCTAGCATGGGAGAGAGTGTGACACGCTGAGAAACTATCTCTTCGCGTGTTGTATTTGGTAACGTGGTTTTTATCAATGCAGTGTCTGTTATGAAAGTGTTCCCGCGATTGGTTGTGGCGATGCAAGCCCCCCACGTGTTATTGGCTTGTGAGGAGACCCTTTGTTTGACCGAGGGTTGAAAAGAGGGTGTTTTGATGGGGAAAAGGCGAGCGGAGGTACGCGCTTAGACCCGGACAGACGCCTGAGCACACCAATAAAACGTCTCTTCACCAGACTACGGTTCTTCCTTCGCGCTACCACCGTGCACTCGGGTCATCGAGAATCGCCCATTCCGAACCTCAGACACCTTCTCTCCTTAGCTAGTGTAGAAGCTATAGTCTAGGAGTGAGGCGAATCACTCTAACTTCTGAAATTGGGCTTCTATGAATCTTTTTTTTTCTCTGATAAGAATAGCGACGACCGAATAAAACGAAATGTTCAATTGTTTCGATTTCGTTTCAAAGATTCACAACGGGGACGCCTTGAGTTCACCTCTAAGCAACAACTCAGTTGTAACAAACAGCCTAAGACTACAATAAACGTCATCGTCATCATTATCTACACAATCAGCATCGTGTAGTCAAATTTATAGTGATACCAGTGAGAAAGTGAATCACTAATCAACGATGAAACAACATTCACTTAGCTGAACTACGTGAGTCCTTGTAGAGGGACTCGTTTTTTGTGAGACAAAACATGATGAATCCAACCGACAGCTATAGGCCAGCGAAAGGCAAAAGCACAGGGGGAGATAAATAGTTTTTATCTGAAGTGTATACTAATAATGACGTAAATTCAAATGAATTACATTGGACGAATAAGCACCTTTCTCTTCTGTTGCACCGGAACGAAAAGCTTTCAATTTACGCGTCTGATGCTCTACCGATTGAGCTGGCACGGAAGGCGCTTGGCCGTCCACTTTGTCGAGTATTTCGGTACGTGTAATCCCTGTAAGCTGTACATGTATAATGCGCCTTTTCCTTAAAAGTAAGCATAACAGGATCATGAGTGCTTTTTCTCTATTGCGAGAATCAGTCAGCTCTAGTCGTTGCCCCTCGAATACTGTAAGCTTTGAATTCAGCTACTTGATCACGGAGAGCTGGCGAAACGTGCACAAGTGTAGAAGAACACTTTCGCGCTGCCTAACTCGGCATTTGCGGGAGTACATGCAGGAACACGTTGATTATTATAGACACTAAGAGACGCGGCTTCATGCCATTATATCTGTCGTATTTTTGTCGAATTCTTTTTCTCGTCATCACCTGAATCACAGTGCAGGCTCAGCTGCGCGCCCAACAGGAGAACATTGTTTTTATCGCACACAGACAGAAAATATGAGGACAAAATCTGCATATCGCTCCTCTGGGATCTTTTCTAACTTTTCAGTACAGGCGCGAGCCATCCAGCGTAATGAACTTATCCACCAGGGAACATGCTAGGCAAAGTCTTAGCGAAAGGCAGATCAAAATGAAGCCGTGAAGAAGGGGTCGACTGGGGCGTCCTGCAAATGGGCGGCAAACGAAAAAGAGTTGCAGCTGCCACTTGAGGGCGGACCTTACTTCCCACCCTCTCCCTCTCGTTTTTGAGAGTGCGTCAGCAGCATAATGGGACCCCAAATAAATTTAGAAGTATACCGAAGGCCTACACCAGGCCAGAGGTAGGCAAATTATTTCAAAAGCGCAACCCTTTTCACTTTATCGATTATCGTAGCAGTGGAGGTGGCGTAGTGGGGTGTCGCACGCCGGTGCGCCACCTGGGTGGCACCCGAACAAGTTGTCGTCGTGTCCGCGAGGAGAAAGGTAGCGTCTAGCCGAATAAGCGCCAAGCACGTACTACGTGACGCTTATTAGAGAGCGCCTTTCGGGCCCACCGGGTGTCCGGCCCGCGAAATCTGGCCGCAGCGCGCGCTCGAAACGAATCTGGAACCGCGGCGCGCCCCCTGGTACCGGCGGCGTCGCTGCCAGGCGCCGCTCGGTGGCTGGCCGCTTTAAAACTGCGCGCGGCACCGGCAATGGCTGGAGCACGGACGGCAGAGCGGCAGCGCGCCTCGGGCCACCACGAGCTACCGGGCCCGGCACCTTGCCCAGCCAAGGAGCGAGGGCACGTAGGGGCCACGCGACGGTGATCGCCGACGACAGGCCGCCAGTGTTTCGGATGTCCGCAGGGAGAAAGTGCGCGTGCTAGACAGCTGCAGGTAAGGGGCCTGGCAGCGACTTTTGCCCGACGCGGTTCCCGGTAGTTGGCGTCCCAAAATCCCCAGTGCAGCCGCAAACGGTGCCCTCAATAAAACAAAAAGCAGCCGCACTGCCACCCCACCCCACGTGCTCGATTGCCTGGCTCGTTCTTCCCACTCCTCTGCCTGCAGAACCATGACAATGCTCAGCCTGTACGCGGCTGTGACACTCCCCTCGAGTATCCTGCTCCATCAGTTCCGAGCAATGAGACACTTGTCTTCCTGCACGGGCAAAGTTAAGGAATCCAGGCTGAAGATAGCACAGGTGTGTGCACGCTCCGGTCACTCCCGAGCGCTCAGACACCCTCCCAGCTTTTCTTCCGCACAAAAACACCGCCTTGGTTCTCAATTATTTAAAACGCACTCACTCATATTCATCCGGAATTCACCTTATCAGTAATAAGGAGGAAATGCAACAAATATACACTTGTTTAGAAAACTTCCTCAGTAGTTCAAAGAACAACTGACAAAGACAATTATTGTATGAGTGCTACCGTATTAACCATTAATATATACGATTCAGTGTCTTCCAGCCAATTTACTTTCTACGATTCTTGATACTGAATAGAAAGAGTTTACGACTACTGGACATGTCAGGCAAGTACAGGAAACTGAAGCACATGCTTGCCGAGTATTAGTTTGAGATGACGGCGTCAAAACGTAAGTGGTGGGGTCAAAGTCGCATACAAAAGTCGTTACACATACCTTTAAGAATGACCACTTAGTTTTCACCGCTAATAATCAAATATGAATGACGAAAGCGCTACTTCGTTGCATCCTTAAGAAAAACCAGCTTCACAAAACAGTGAATTGTGAGCCATTACACCTTCAACGAGTGATTGGGTCAAGAAATATTCCAACACTCTAGCAGCTACACTTAAGTGCACAAAACGAGATTACTTTCAGAAAAGAATCCTGGATAATGGTAATAATACTCGGTGCAACTGGCAGGTCATAAATGAATTTTAAATAAAGGTCATGAGCAAATAACGAAAATTAAAACTGAATCTCGAACGTACAGTCATCCAACTGACATCGCTAGGGCATTCAGGGAGTACTTTAGCAGTACTTGTGTTTCTCTCAATTATCTCCCATTACCAACATTGCCACGTCAACCTTACTCTTTCTACTTGCGACCTACAAATGCCGAGGAAGTTTTTCACGTTATCTCTTCGCTCAGGTCTATGGCACCCGGTCTCGACTCTGTTGACCCATCCCACATCAAGTTAGTTTCTAGTGAGATATCTCCTATCATCGCAGATATTGCTAACAAGATGTTTAAAGCAGATGCATTTCCCAATTCCCAAAAAGTTGGCCGAATAACACCTGTCCACAAAAAAGGTGACCGTGAACTTCTCAGTAACTACAGACCCATTTGTATTCTACCATTCTTTAACATGGTAATTGAGCGTCTTGTGCATTCACGGTTGGTATCCTATCTAACGAAGTTTAATCTATTATCATCTAAACAGTGTGGCTTTCGGCCTGGTTACTCTACGGAGCTTGCACTTGTAACCTTCACCGATAAAATAAAAAAGGCAATTGACGAAGGCTTCTTGGTTGGTGGCGTATTTAAAAATTTCACAAAATTGTTTGACATAATTATTCACAACATTTTTATGCATAAACTTGAATCGTATGGCATAACTGGTCTACCACTTCAATTCATTTCAAGCTATTTATCTAACTGTACTCTAATTGTTCAAATCGACGGTAAAGTTTCAGCTGCTAAGAATATAAATAAAGGTGTTCCTCAGGGATCGATCCTTGGCCTATTGCTTTTATTGTTATTTATTATTATTATACATCGTAATTGAGTACTGCAGACTGTATCTTGTATGCAGATGATACGACCATTTTCACTTGCACTAATAACATCGATGACCCACAACGAAAAATTAATGTTGATCTACAAAATATAAGTTCATAGTGTAAAAAGAACATGTGAAAGATTATTCCATTCAAAACCGTTTTTATGGTTTTCCATTCCTTACCGACAGTAGATTCGAAATCTATATCTGTCCGTTTGGACGCTAACTTGATACGAATGTCTGATCGCACAAAGCTTCTTGGGGTAAGCCTAGACAGGCATATGAAGTTCAATCTTCATGCGCAATCACTTATTTGCAACATAACCTACGGAATACGCGCCATATTCAAAACTCGTACATATTTTCAGTCACATATTATTCATTCCCTTTATCACGCACATATTCACAGCTATATATTGCATATCAGCCTGGGGCATCACATAATTCACCCACCTCAACCAACTTCATCGCATACAAAATCAAGCACTTCGTCTCACGACATTCAGTCATTTCTTAACCAATGCAACGCCACTTTATCAAAATTTATATATCCATCCCCTTCATCAAACTATTTGAGCTGAAGTTATTCATTGTTCTGCATGTGTAAGCTTTTTCGTGGTATTGTACATATTGATAGCATTATCGTGGATAACCTCGTAAATAACAACGTTACTAGGTTTTCTGAGCCGTATAATCGTCTTCTTGCTAATATTTGCACGAACTACGGCAAATCCACCAACACGTTTATGGGAATCAAGCTATAGTGTTACCTTCCTTACATCAATAAATCATCAAACACGGAACATGCATTCAAAAGCCAAGTAAAGAAATACTTTTTGCAACAACTGTCTTCATCCTAGCAATTTCTTTTTGTTTAGTACATGTTATATTGCTTTTCTGTTTTGTATTGTAGCTTTGATTTTTTTCAGTGTTACCTTTTCCTCTGTGTTTGTTCAACATATAAGTATTTGTGCTTTTGTATTTATTTTCACACTGCTCATTTTCTTATCCACCGAAGATACTGTAGCCACTTAATGATGTATACCTTCCTTTTTAGTTCAAAACATCTTGTATGGGAGTTCCCCCTTGACAGTTTTTAACTTTGGGGCTCCTTGAGTATTACCAATCTGGCAAGCACACTTTTTTGTAAACAAATATCGATATTGATTAAACTGAACTGAACTGAACGAGGTGATCGCATCTGTCACGGTAATGTCGTTCGAGCGTAGGTGACGATGTGGCGAATCGGCCTCTTTGGCTTTATGTTAGTAAGCGCGGTAATAGTATTGTGATTTTTCATTAACTTTGATAAAGCGAGTGACTCGTAATGTGAAAGCCTGTGATGTCACCACATTTAATTACGTGGTACGTTCCTTTGCAAGTGCGTTGGAAATATCTCACTCGCTTGGTACCTTTTATACAGACCTGAAATTAAACAAAGCAAGAATGTGAAAAAAAAGAAAGCCGAACGACTATACCACTAGTGCGCTATGGTTTCATAATATTCTTTATTTTTAAACATGATTTGCATTACTCACAGCACGTGTCAGCAGCCAGGAAAAGTAGTGCTAGTTTTTCGTAGTCGTTTGGATGTAGAACGCACCTGAACCAATCATGACTACGAACATGCCAGAGGCAAGTACCACAACTGTTCACGCTAAGCGAAAAGTTATGATTGCAGTATCAGCCGCAAATGTTCTACTCGGTGATTTTGTTCAACATAAAAAAACGCTTAGTCCGTATAATGTGGCACCCCAAAAAAAAAAACCATTTTTTATACGTAGAGAGCAAAAAAAAAAAAAACAATTGATCCAAACAAGTGGTGGCGAAATTCTTATCTAGAGTAAAGCGAAGAGCAATGAAAAATTCGTTGGTATGCGTTTTATGCGAACAAAGGCGCTGACAAGCGGAGATGCATCATCCTTAACCTAACTCCCGCCCGTACGTGGCTCCTGCGCCACACGGTAAGAAAAAAAAAAGGCATTCTCATTTCACCATGCATGTTCGTACTCCAGGGCACTGACTTGGAGACTCGTTCAAAAGACGCCTAGCTTTCATTTCACTCTTCTTCTCTTTCTGTAAACCCAAGCTGGCAAACTTATGTGAAGAGATCTGCATGGCTGGCCAATACTTTCATCACTTCATAGAAAATGATATGTTTACCGATCAACCAACTCGTCTTTTTTTCTTCGGCCCGTTAAATAATTTACATGTCGCAGTTGGGCCAACATTCGTTTTTTGTTACTCAAAACAATATCGGAAGTTAATGACTTTCTTGTACAATTTTTTTCATGTCGCTCAATCGGTATTGACGCCAATTAGCTCAGCCGAGCTTTTTTTTATTTTTAATTTATTTCAAGCCGCAGAATAAACAGAACAAATAGATGCGCACGTAATGAAGTAACGTGCTGCGAATCATAACGCAAAACTTTGCGACTGTTCCAAAACACAAATGAGCCTGATACTGCAGCGAGCGTTTCATTTTGCGCTGAATGAAGTCTAATTCACAGTAATCCGTTTTGAAAATGATGTCCATAATTTCGAGCGCTGAAGCCTTCTTGTGCGCTCATCCTTATAAATTTTTGAGCCGCAAAACATGTCGCCATTCTTACATGTCACATTATGACGATTTGACGAGCGTTGTTTCAACCACCGAACAGTCGTTTTTATTCTAGCGCGAATGAGTTTGCTGCAGAGCGCTATACATCGAGAACGTCCAATGTAGTGAGCTGGAACAGCAGCCGTGGTGGGTGCGTCTGACCATAATTGACTGCCATGGCTGCTTTACGTTCCGAAAGTTGACTGCTCTCTTTTTTCAATCGCGCTTGCTATATCTTACGGGTATCAAGAGAGGCACAGCTATGAAAAGTACGAAACGGAATCCCAACTTTGCTTTCATGACCAATGGCAGGCAGATTTTAATCTCGCATCTGTATATTTCCCCGACTTGACCACTGCACTCGGACAACGCTTTTTTGATCATCATGTAGTTTCAGTAGCCACAAGATTTTGAGCGCTAAACTCTCTGCCATTGTTTACGGGCTTAGGATTTTTTTTAAGTCCCGGAACCACCACACATCCTGCTACGAACGGTCACGCTGCTTCCAACACAACCGCCGGCCTTCGTATGTCATGACTCAAGAGATACAACACAAAAACGGGCACGCACTACGACAGGAAATTCAAGCACACAGCGCTCTTCTATTGTGTACTTCTTGCGGCTGCACTGTACCTTTAGTAATACACAGTTCAGTACTACACTCTAATGAACTCACCTTGAACGTTTCCCCCCTAAAGATCTCTAAGGCAACAAAGCTGCGCGCAGGGTTGCCTTTGGTGGCTACTCTGCACCGAATTGGCTACTTTACGACCCCGACGGGGACAAAAATTTCAGTTTGGCGCCATGGCTATTTTCTGGCTACATTTAACTTCTATTTTGGCACATTCAGTGACCATTTTTCTTAATATTTGCAGAAAAAAATACCTAGCGAGCCTAATGACTACTCTTTGTTTCTAACATTGTTGAAGCGTCAGCTGAGACATGCTCATGCCCTCCTCCAGGCGCTCATCAAAGCACCTCAACACAATGCGTGGCACGCCTGCCCAGGCAGGGCGAAAACATTTGCCTAGTTCTTGTTCGCCTAGTTGGTGCGTCTCACGCAAATATTTTTGTTCGCCTTGTCAGTGCGTCTCAAACAAATATTGCCTAATATTTCGTAATTTATAAGTTTGAACGAAAATTTTAAAAAACGGGGCGTAATACAGTTGCAAATTAAAGATGAAATTTAAGTGCCCCTTACGTCTACCATGCACACTCTCCACGCTGCCTGCCATCGATATTGATGTTACGAGTCAGCTTCTAATACTGTTGCACAACGCCTGTTCTCATGTCAACATGAGAAAAACAGCTATCTGCAACTGAATGACGCTTTACTGGTCATCTTCAATTATATTTTACTGATTAAAACTGGACTGACAATTTGGTCATGATCATTAGCAACAGCAGGACTAGACCTACTTTACATGATCCGCCAATAAATCTGGTATTGTGCTTTCTGCTGCCACGTTATACCTGCGAACTTTTCAATCTCATCGGCCCACCTAACTTCCTGTCGCCCCCTCATGAGTGTGCCTCCTCTGGGAATCCAGTCAGTTACCCTGAGCGGTTATCCTGCATACGCACTATGTGCCCGGCTCATGTCCATTTCTTTTTGATTTCAACTATGATATCCTTAACCTCGATTTGTTCCTTGACCCACAGTGCTCTTTCTGTCTCTTAAGGTTACATTCTTTTTATCACTCGCAGCGTCGTCATGATTTTAAGCGGGACCCTTTTTATGAGCCTCCAGGTTTCTGCTCCATACGCAAGTACCGCCAAGATGAAGCAGTTATACACCTTCAACTTGAGGGTTCGTGGTAGATTACCATTAATGATTTGAGACTGCTTGACGAATCGGATCCACCCCATCCTTATTTGTCTAATTATTTCACTCTCATGGTTAGGCTGCTCAGTTACTACCTGTCCTAAGCAGACAATTGCTTTACAACTTCCAACGTCTCCACCTATCGCAAAGCGCTGTTTTTTGCCGAAACTGTTGCACATTACTTTAGTTTCATGCATATTAATTTTCAGACCTACTTTTCTTCTCTACGTGTCTAGTTTAATAACTGTGAGCTACAATTTGTCCCCTGAGCTCATCAAGGCACTGTCATCAGTGAATCGCAGGTTACTAAAATACTCTTAATTAACTCTTGTCCCAAACTCTTCTCCATCTAGGATCCTGAAAACCTCCTGTAAACACTCGGTGAATAGCATTGGAAAGATCGTGTCTGCCTGCCTTACACCCTTCTTTATTGGTATTCTGTCGCTTTCTTTACGGGGAACTATAGTCGCTGTGTATACACTATAGATTTCTTCTAGGATGTTTATTTATGGTTGTTCGATGCATTGATTCTGTAGTGCCTGCATCACTGCTAATGTCTCTGCTGAGTCCAACGCCTTCTCGTAATCTATGTCGGCTGTAGGTTGGTTGTATTCCATGCATTTCTCTATCGACTGATTAATAGTATGAATATTGTCTATTTTGGAATAGCCAGTAACTGCTTGGTCCTTAGGTTGGTTGAACTATAATGGCGTCCTAATTCTATAAGCTATTATTTTTGTAAATACTTTGTAGACAACGGACAGTAAACTGGTCGGCCTGTAATTTTTCAAGTCCTTGACATCTCCTTCCTTATGAATTAAGGTGACGTTGGCGTTCTTGCAAGATTCTGGTACCCTTCCCGTCAAGAAACACTTGGTACATAAGGCGGCCAGTTTTTATAGCACAATTTCTCTGCCACCTTTTACCGGGTTTCTTGTTACCTTGGCCATTTTGGTAACTATTATAAGTTTATGTTCGTAACTTCAAGAACGACCTGCTTCTACGCTTAATGTTCATGCTGAATGATTTACTGAAGTGTTCCAATCTTGCTTTTTCTCTGTCAATCACTCCATCTGTTGTACAAGGGTTACATGCAGGTACACGGAAATCATAGTTTGTTTAATTATTGCACCTTCTTTATGGCTTAAAAAACACGCAAGTAGATAGAAAAACGATGGCCTTATTTTTATTTCATTGTGGATTCAAAATGATACCATTCATTATTTCTTATTGAGAACATTATTAAAACTCCACTTTTCTACCATTTGGGTGCAAGTTTGGCGATAATGTTAACTGGCTTGGCTCTTTTGACTATTTTAGGCTTGAGTTCAGGCTACCACAACGGCAACCCTGGCTGCACGCCAGTCTTTCTACACGTTAATGCTCCAGTGCTGGAACTAACACAGTTCGGCGTTGACTACTGCTACCTTCACGCTTTTGCGACAGGTCGCAAAGGGGATCTCAGTACAATTAAGTGGTGAAGTGAATTTCAGATCGCAGTGCAATAGCGAAAGCAAGTTCTTGAAGGAAGTGTTGAGCACTGGCTGTTACATGTCAGCGCATAAGGCAGGCGTAATACACATTGCACGCAGATCGTCCGTATCATATGTCTGTACTCGTAGTATACACAGACGTGCTGACAGAAAAAGGTGAACGTGTTCACGTTTACTTAGGCTGCTTGCTCTCAGTTAAGAAGGACGCTCGGGGCTCTTACACTTTCTAACGCGAAGCTTCCTTTCCTGTATCTTTGCGTCTATCTGGCCTTTAATACCAAACACGTTTCGCCCCCAAGAAAAAGATCTAATCTAAAAATGCCAGCACGGCACATTATACGACGGCAACGGCACATACCCATGGGTGTGTGGCGGAGGGTATGCAGCCCCTTTCAGTAAGCTTAATTGGTGCCAGCGTGAGTACGTGTTCATAAGACCACTGGGCGGGCACTACGGTGTATACGCCATTGTTCCACAAAACTCTCAGGGCAAATTAGGTCAGCATAGTTGGATTCTCTTTAAGAACGCAAGGGAGGTTCCGTATACATTTGAACGAGGCATGCCACCTGATGCCCGTCTACGATGAAATAGTTGCCCTCACTTAATCAGCGATGTTCTTGATATGATAAGGTCACCAACCGTCTGGCTTATTGCGTCATGATTACGAGGGCAAATAAGCGCAACCGACTGGAGGAGACAAAAAAAAAAAAAAGAGGACACCTTTCTGTCCCCTCATGTTAGTTGCGCTGATTTGCTCTCATAATCATGTCGTTCCAACATGTCAAATCCTAGTCTTATTGCATCAGATTGAAGCGTACGCTCATTGACGCAGGATTCTACGCATTAGACTTTGAGGTGAAAGTACTGCTGCCTTGTAGTTATACCCGGTCATACATCACAACAACATTACACAACAGCATGTCACCCACTACACACTGCAGTTCACAAGCTATCTCAAAAGCAATGGTCGTTCACTGCAGAAACAGGAGCCCGGCCGCGGTGGTCTATAGTGGCTAAGGTACTCGGCTGCTGACCCGCAGGTCGCGGGATCGAATCCTGGCTGCGGCGGCTGCATTTCCGTTGGAGGCGGAAATGTTGTAGGCCCGTGTACTTAGATTTGGGTGCACGTTAAAGAACACCAGGCAGGCGAAATTTCTGGAGCCCTCCACTACGGCGTCTCTCATAATCATATATAGTGGTTTTGGGACGTTAAACACCACATAGCAATCAATCAATCAATCACTGCAGAAACAGGAGTACGAATCACAAGAACTCGAATATATAGTACCAACCGAGTGTACTTCGCATTGCGCGAGAATCAACGGAGTTGAGCTCCCTTTAACTTCTTTCTCATGGCTGAAGCTGAATTCTACGTAGATTAATAGTTTTCAACTTAATAAAAAAAGTTAAGTCAGCAACTCTATTGAACATGCGCATCCCATTAATTAAACAAGAAAATGGTCGTAATCCCCACAGAGCAAGCATATTGAAACAGCGGAGATAAAATGCTGCCCATGGTGCTTGCTTAATGAGATAAAAAAGCAAAATAAGAACAATGTGATAACAGAAAATTGATCAAGCAGTTTAGAAGCGTTTAACTGCAAGGTTCAACAGTGCCCGTCCACAACTTCCTTACATAGCCTAATAGGCTTTGGTCAAGCAAGATATTTATCAGATCAAGGCGTGCATGAAGCTGAAACAAGCTGGATATTTAGAACAGCGTTAGTATTGTAGGGTTCTGGCCACCTGCCTCATGAAAAGATGCAGCCACCGACGCCAGCTCCAAAACAACGGTTCATAAGTGGAACAGACATAGGAAAGAAAACCTCGCCGAACTCTTCTCGAGTACGGGAACTGCCCCATATATATCTTTCACCACTACACTCGCGCACCACATGCGCGCACTTCTCCTGGCACCGCCACTGCGGCCAGAAACCCGGGGCGACGCCTCGGCTGCCCTTTTTGTAGGCGAGATTTGGAGCACGCGCACTCACTGCGCAGCACGTGCAGAGGTTGGCGTTATCGCCTGACCGGACGAGCGGTTCCCAAAGTGTGCACAGAACACATGCAGAGCCTTATCAAAGCATGAGTATTCCAGGTATTGTTTTATGTTCTTGAAAAAAACGCCGAACCACTTTCTTTAAAAAAAAAAAAACATATAACAACTTCAACTTCACCTAATAAAAAAAACAAATTCTTTTAGAATTCAATAAAACATCGTGGTTAACAAATATCGACATTAATGCCCCGCCGCGGCGGTCTAGTGGCTACGGTACTCGGCTGCTTGCCCGCAGGTCGCGGATTCGCATCCCCGCTGCGGCGGCTGCATTTCCGATGGAGGCGGAAATGTTGTAGGCCCATGTGCTCAGCTTTGGGTGCACGTTAAAGAACCTCATGTGGTCGAAATTTCCGGAGCCCTCCACTACGGCGTCTCTCATAACCATATAGTGGTTTTGGGACGTTAAATTCCACATATCTATCAATCAAAGACCGACATCATTGTCTACGATGTCGTTGCATTTTCTGAAGCTGTTGCAGCAGGCGCTCCAAAATTCGCGACAGCAATGTTTGCCTTGATCCGCCCACGAGAGCACTTCGAGAATATGGGCGTGGAAAAGAACATCTTCGGTACCTATAGCGGAGCTGGCCTGCACTCTAACGGAAGGTTTCGACCGCTCATTGATCCGAACTAAGTGTGAGAGCACTGTTTATTTACCGGAGGTTCACGTATAAGGACGCTCAAAGCGCTGCAGCTTGATTACAATATCTGCGATGACTACAAACAGCCGAGCGCAATATCAACAACTGTCTCATATCAACAACCATGGCCTTCTTAACTAACTCCGTCTGCGTGCCGTTGCCAGAGGTGATAGCGGAGGTCACGGAAGCTGTTGCTGTTACAGATGGTGCGCCACACCAAAGATTACGTCATCGCGTTCACTCAGCATCTCAAGAAGCCCTGCAGCCACGGCAACTGTTCCTTTTAAAGATGTCATTCGCGCTTACTTTTGAGAATGTTCACATCAATTTTCGATTTCCGCAGGGTTCAAAATGTGACTGCCCACTCCGATACCGTATTTTTTTAAAGTGCTTCAGCTTGCCTTTATCGATGCCGCCTATGCATACGATACGGCTTCTTCACAATAGTTATAAACGGACGTTGACACGTCTGCATCCCACGTGATTACAATTGTCTGTGCAGCCAACTGTGTCATTGTTTGTTTCCCTCTAGTCTTCTTTGAATCTTACACTTCTATTTATTTTACATTTTTCCTAAAGTAGCAGGTATGCATCATTTTTCTCTTGAAAGTAGTTTTCTCCACTTTCCCCGTTTGTCCTTTCTTTATGTGTGTTTTGACATCTAGTTATAATAATAATATTACCAATATGACCATCAAAGGTGATGCTTGGAAAGCTCTCAGATGAGAAAAGCTGGTCAAGGTATTATCTCAACTACCGTATGTTCCATGCCCAATGTACACCTTGGTGGATCAATGGCTAGGGTGCTCAACTGCTGACCCGAATTTCGCGGGTTAAATCCCGGCCATGGCGGTCCCATTTCGTAGAAAGCGATATGGTAGAAGTCGTGTACTGTGCGATGTCAGCGCACGTTCAAGAACACCAGGTGGTGAAAATTTCCGGAGCCCTCCACTACGGCGTCTCTCATAACCATATCGTGACTTCGGGACGTGAAACATCACATATTACTCGATGCGAAGCAGCTCTTCGACTAGCCTGCGTAACGCTGCTCCTGCATGCGAGTGACGTCACTCTCTCCCTCGCCTATCGCACGCTCGCTCCGCTACCGCGACCACCGCTCGCTACACCGCCGACTCGTGGGTTCACGCGATATAAACCTGACGCGCGGCCATCCTACGCGTTGCAACATGTCTGTACGTGTCACCTTTCTCTCGCTTCACCCTCTCCACCACTCGCAACACTCTAGTGCACATTGAGAGGTAACACTCTTTCGGCTCCTTTATGTGCGATGAAGAGGACGCCGAAAGACGACGCTCCTTCGCCCGCTGAAACTTCCGCTGATGCGATTACGCCTAAAGTGCCAACCACTGGCACGCGTATGCACGCGCCTATACGCGTCACAAGCGCCTAGTCGCGCTTGTGGAGGAAAAGGGCGCACAACCACTGGCGCGCGTCGCCCGCGTTGACGCTCTCGCGTCCAAGGCTGATGCACAGTGTTAGTTGATCTTTTGGCTTAAAACTGTCCAAGTTCAGCACAGAACGGCACGTTCTCAACTGGAGTGGGTTCGTACGTTGTCGAAGATATGATAGCACGTTAAAATGTTGATGGTTCTTCACCCGCCCCAGTTTTGACTATGTTAGATTTGACACCGCAGTGACCAACATCGACACCGCTGTGACCAAAATCAACATCGGTGCGTGCGCCGCTCTCACGAACAAAAATTCATGTCTACGATACTGTACGTCGATCATAGGCGTGTGCAGGGTTCTCCTTAAGGGGCGGGGGGGGGGGCGAATGTTTGCCGCAGTGCCTCCCTCTATATTATGTCAATGTAGGGGCTGCCTTAGCGCCCCCTTCCCTATTATAGTATATTATGGAGCTGACATTGCACCCCCCCCCTCTTCGGTGACTAGGGGGGGGCGGCTGCCCCCCTAATCAGGTTTATAAATCAGGCTTATAAAAACAAGTTTTATCAATCACCAGGTTCATATACCTACCCTACCAAATTCAATAATATAATTGTGAATATCCTGGTACATTCACTACATTTACACTTCAGAATTTACAGCACTCATTAACTTAATAATCACACCCGAAACATCATGACGTACCAGATTTAGATTATAAGACTACAATACAGCCCTGTGTAGCAGGTTTTTCGAATATGTTTGCGACAGAAATAGCCTGTAATGCAACAAACCACACCGGGCTCTTAATAATGCAACAGATATTGGTCATAAGATAGGACCCAAGCACTGCGTTGAATGCTTCTTGGCATTGTTTGTAGTTATACGCTTTGACACAACTAACTGTACCTGACACTTCATGATGTGACAGATATTGGTCATAATACTGTAACTGAATCCTGTATGGAAGACTTCTGGGCGTTGTTTGTAGTCAAAATATTCTCTAAAGTGACAAATCGCACCAGACACTTCGTGATGTCACAGATATCGATCATAAGATTGCAACTGAACCCTGCATGGAAGGGTTTTCAAGGTTGTCTGAATCCAAAATGTTTTATAATGCAACAAACCGCACCCAGCACTTCATGGTGTCACAGATTTAGGTCACAAGGCTGCAATTGAGCTTTACTTAGACGGATTTTGATGATGTATGTTTTAGAAATACCCTCTAATGCAAGAAAGCACACCTGGCTCCTAATGGTGCAACAGATACTGGTCATAAGATAGGAGCCAAGCACTTCGTAGAATGCTTTTAGGCATTGTCTGTAAATATAGTTGAAATATGCTCTAACACAACTAACTTTGCCTGACACTGGTCCGCTTACATCTGGTTGCCGGTCCAGACAGCGCACTCGAGAACAAAAAAAACACTGAAAATCCCCCTGTGTAAGCGCAGAATACGACTATCGTGGTAAACAAGAGAAAAAGCTAGAACAGTTCATAAAATTCACTATATTTACATCATGCAAGGTATAGACGGGTGAAAATTGAGCACCAAAGTAGAAGTCAGGTGAAACCTGAAGCTTAAGCTCACCATAACAAGCAAACCCGGAGAACGGACACCCGCGCTAACGCGCACTTTGCAGGACCATTCCTGCACACCACCGAAGTGGCGCATGTGAAACGAAGGCGCATCTGCGCGTTCTGCTGCCGCCCATCGCCGTGACCGAAGCTACGCTGAGTCACTTTCGTGTGAAACAAGCTTTAGGTGCATGTTCTTGCTTTGAGCGGCCTCGCCGTCGATGGCGTAACCGATAACCATGAAAAACGAAATTAAAGTACATCCAGGGTCGAATGGGATTTAATCCTGGGCCTTCTGCATGGCAGTCGAGTATTTTACCACAGTGCTGCGCTCGTGCTTGAAAGTCTTACGCAAAAAAAAAAACTCTATACAGGCGTCATGTCGAGCAAGTAATCGTGTTACTCTATGCAATATAGCATGGAAGAACAGCAGAACTAACAGCCAGTCATCAGACTATGCTAATATTTCCCCTCCTTCTCCTCCTCCTCATGACTCATACCCGATTCGGGGGATTGGTTCAAAGTGTTCAGCCATAATTCTTCATCGTGATCAGTCACATGCATTAACAACAAAGTGCACATAATACCTTGCATATGTGTAATACCTTGCATAATACCTTGCATTCGACTTATCAGCAGAAAGTCGAATAATGTTGTAAGGGGGGCTGTGCAAAATTATGATTTATTCGCATTAGGCCGTGACGTAATCATCGGTGATTTTTAGGGGCGAAGATCCTTATGGCCTAGGACAGTCCATTCCTCCGGCGAAGACAGCACAACATATTCATTCACAGACGCTTCACTTCACTCATGATCATTTACTCCGCGATGTTTTTCTTTGCCATTTTCTAGATTGAGATAACACTTTGCGAAATTGGTACATACATGCTCACCTTTATAGAGAGAGCATAAAACGTGACATTGAATCTGAAGAGCTTCTCGATAACCTCCTGACGTATTTGCAACAACGCCTGAATTCCTCAGAAACGCATTAACACTCGTTTAACGCAATGACATTCAAGAACATTAGTCGCAGAAATTTTGGCATAGGTGGCATTGTCCGTGAGAGGAAAATCGCATTACCCCAAATAACTAAAATCAGGGGTCCAAGCCGGAAACGAGTTCAAGCTGACACTCGGGTGTTCTGCCATATATAGAACCACGCCTGTGCTTAAAACTGATTCAGGTACAGGCTTCATAAAATGCGAACAGTCGCATTTAAAAAAAATGTAGTGTTGCCTGTATAGCAGGAGCGTAGAATGGGACCATATGCGCCACTTGAAGTACGCGGCGAATGGGCTGTTTAAAGGCCAGCCCATCACAAAGCGCTCATTGATTATCATGATGAGCCAGAGCAGCATGCAACTGTGTAGCTGCTTAAGTGCCTTGCAGAAACATATATTGGCACCTCACCTAATCCACAAAATGGTAACGTAGCCCGCACTTCGCGACTGTTGTTATAGTGCAGTTGCGAGGCCGTGAAAGGCGGATGAGAAGACAATGCGAACGGGGCCCGATCGGGCTATCGTGTTCCACCCGTTGAGGCGTAACTGGAGCGTTCTCCTTTTCGCGGCCCTTTTCTTTGTGAACCAGGAAGACCAGTCTGTCTATCTTCGGAAGAACTCGCGTCTGTGAGCAGGCACTGTAGACGGTTCTTGTATGTCTTTAATGAACGGCTTCACATCACGAGATGTGCCGAAATCAGCAACAAATGCCATGACACCGCAGACTACATGCCTTTCCGTAAACAAAGCCCTGTTGCTAACGTGCCACCTGCTTCACTCTCAGAAATAGTGGTTTGGGCCTCGACAATATAAAATTGTGCAACCCAGTTCTGGGAAAAGTAGCATATTTCATGTAACGCCAGGAATATTTTACAATTAATAAATTTCAAAAATGGGGAAATTTAAATAAAAGAGAAACGCAAAATTTACGATATCTACCACTCTTTATATACTCCAAAACACAGATACTGCGGATCTGTAACCTGCATATTTTAAAACATCCAAAGTTTCCGGGTACCATATTTGAGTGGTGACTAGAGTGTAAAATGTGGCCCTGCCGCGGTGGTCTAGTGGCTAAGGCATTCGGCTGCTGACCCGCAGGTCGCGGAATCGAATTCCGGCTGCGGCGGCTGCATTTTCGATGGAGGCGAAAATGATGTAGGCCCGTGTGCTCAGATTTGGGCGCACGTTAAAGAATCCCAGCTGGTCGAAATTTCCGGAGCCCTCCACTACGGCGTTTCTCGTATTCACATGGTGGTTTTGGGACGTTAAACCCCACATATCAATCAATCAGTGTAAAGTGTGTTCAGGCATGGTTTAAAGAAGTACAATACTTACTATTATTATTTTGTGTTATTGAATTACAGAGTTGTAACTGATATGTTAACATGTTAATCTAGATTTGAAATTATGACCAATATTGATCAACCAACTGGTGGCTTCAGTAAACTATCCGCTTCCTATAGTCATTGAACTTTACTTCCTTTTAAATACAAGAAAATAATTTTTCTGTTTTCGTATATATTTCTGCAGCAGCATCCAAGCTCATGATTACTTCTTCGAAAGTGAAATTTCTCGTTACTGGCTGAATACCCTAAGTCTGCGCGCTTACGACGATTCAGTATTTATTTAGTTCCATCACGCATTCCCCACATCATCCTTCGAAAAGACAAAGGGGCGGTTTTATTCTTGCTAGAATGATTAGAAAGATGGAGGTTGTTCTCGCTTCACGAGCACAGTGGCATCAAGGTGAGCATTCGGTCGAAGGCTCATTCGAGTACAACGAGATGAAACAAAAAGACACAGACGGGAAGGAACGCGGGCCGGGAGCACTTGTGCAGGAACACGAAATCGGTGTCAAGGTCGACGATGCAAAACGAGGCCACGTGCTTCTTGGCAAGGGCCAAGCCAGGGCAACTATATGCATAAATGTATGTGCGTCATATATATAATGACTCGCATACGTGTATTATGCCTTGAAAAAGACGGGGCTACCGTCGAAACGTCGGCTGAATAAACAGGTGTTATCTGAAAGCGCATCTACTTTCATATATATATATATATATATATATATATATATATATATATATATATATATATATATATATATATATATATATATATATATATATATATATATATATATATATATATATATATATATATATATATATATATATATTATACACACACAACCGACATTCGCGGTGCTGCCTCACTCTTCTTTAGAGCAGCTTTGCATCCGAACGAAATTGCATAGGTGATATGAAGTTCCTAAAGAAAGCATGAAAGCAAGGGTAAAAGGGCTGGGGGGGTTGCGTGCTCTGCGCCCTTCTATGATGGCGGAGAAAGAATTCCAAATAAAAAGCGTGGAGGGGCGGAACAGTAGGGGAAAAAGAAGAGGAAGGGTGCAGCCGCTGCACAACCAGAACGTTTCTCCATTTCTGTTATCAGTACATAAACCCTGAGAGCGTGCATCTGGGAAAAAACTGCACGCGACGTGTTGCTCGCATAGATGCCCGAGCAATCGTGTTGAACGCGGTGTGCGCAGGCAAACCGCATTTCCTTTTCACTTTTCTTCTTTTAACCTCGACATTGTGCGTGAGCTCTCTTTTCTTCGCTCTCTTCTTTCGTCCTAAACGCACGTATAGCAGATATTTCAAGCGCAGTTTCTGTTTCAGTTTTTTAGGTCTATTTTTAACCAAATATTTTCTTTTTCCGTTCCTTCCTTTTCCACCTTACGCCAACATTGGCGTTTTCAAAATGGGAAACGATCGTGTCAGGCCGTATCACGAGAAAGCCAGACATTCTCTGAGATGGGGAAAACACAGGATAAAAGGAAGCTCCTCGAAAAAAAAAAATAATTCCGGGCACGGACGCAAGCAGGCACAGTCGTTGCCGACGCCAGCCCTATTCTGAGGCAAGATATTTTCCAAACAGCGAATGAGGAGCCTCAATTCGAACGCTCTCTCGGCGCGCCTTCTCGCGCTATTTTTTTTTCTTTTCCAATCCGCTTTCAATAACGTGCCTGCCATTTACCGTCCTACATTTTTTACGCATTCACGGTTCGGTAATTTCTATAAAGCGAAAACGCACTTCCGTTCCTTTCGCTGCAGTTGTTCTGCTGGCCGATTCGCCAGCGAAAGGCTATTGAGCATCGCGAACCAATAGGGGCGCCGTATCTCTATACTTTAGCCGACGTCAGCTTTTTTATATCGCCACCAGTTTTCACCTTTTACTTGGTAATATTTCTCATATCGGCTAAGTGCCGTAAGTCCGTCCCTTCCGCGGTTAACGTCGCGTCGAGACACTTGAAACCACTCGTTGCACCGGTAACTGCGCGGTATTTCACGTCGTCGAAGCACGAGTCTTCGATTCATTAGGAGACTTCCACCCGAGCACCGGTTATCCTCTGCCATGCTCGTTGTCCCTCGGCATCGAAGGCAACACGGCAAGCGCATTAGAAAGATGCTTTGCTTTATATATTCCTATATCGAAAAATGAATTTCGCTGCATTTTAAAGACAAAATCTCTCAATGCGTGTAAAAATATGCAGTATGATTAAAACTGCGAAAGCTCTGATTTATATCGTATAGACCAAATAGTTGAGTTTGATATTCCGTTATCCCTAAACAGAAGTGTCGAAAGCCTCATTCATCGATTATTATAGGGCACTGCCTGCACCAAGCATGAAACTTCAGAATGTGATTGCGGATGCGTAGATGAAGACATATATTACCTTCTTTCAGAATGTTAATTCACAACACGAAACACCAAGACGCCGATTTTAGATCACAGACCCTTCAGTTTAAGGAAGATTTGAGGTCCGGGGCCAACAAGAAGTTTACAGAAGTGCGCAGTAAAAGCGTTGAAAGTAATCCTTGAAGGCATTGACATTCTTGGCCGATGTTGGTACAATTCAGTTTTTTTTTATACGTGACAGTGCATAACTATGAGACTATTGACTGTTGTGTTAAGTATGTGACTGCTATGCTGACAATTATGCTGACAATTACGTGGCTGTCTGACTGTACGCAGTGGGTTTTGTTCAATTCATTAACATCACCATATATACACGCTTATGTGATTGTTGAATACGTCGTTTCGAAATATCATGTCCTAACTGTTATGCTAAATTGTATATTGTATGTGCTGGGGACCTGCTACGCTTGGCGAATTGGACATTCCATGAATTTTGTTATTAGACAAGTTTAAGCGATAAGGAGTAGCCGGCGCCCTATTGATGCGCCGACATCTCCTCACATCACATCAACGAAAAAAAAAAAGAGGAAAACGTTATCGCTTGACTGAAGTGACGGTCTAGACTGTCTCCAGAGGCCAAATATCGAGCGAAAATAAAAATGAACTCAGCTGTCATCAGTAGCACAATGTCCGTAGGGTGTGTTGCTGTTATTTTTTTTCTCTTCAGATACAGAGCGTACAGGCTGCATAGAATGTTGAACACTTATCTCATCCGAGATCGCAAACTTTTATGACAGCGGGATACACAGCTAGCTCGGATGTATTTCACCTAGTAAGACTTCCCCGACGGGCTTCAGGAGACGATTCAGCGCCAGTGAAAAAAAAAAAAAAGGGTTTAGGAGCTGTAAAAACGGTGGCGTCCAGGCAGTGCTTCCTGCAGTTTAGCCTTTTGCTGAACGCTTATGAGCTCGCGCGACACTCCACCGAAGTACACAGCGCTTTTTCTTTTGCGCAAGCGAGAAAGCTACAGAGCCACGAAAGCAAAAAAAAAAAAAAAAAAAAAAACGAAGCGCGAGGTCAATTAGGAATTTGTCGCAATTTGCTTTTGCGCGCATTCTGCGCCGGCGGTGAGCTAATTCACGAACGAGGATATTCCCGGACTTAAAGTACGGGACGAATCGTAAAACCCGACGTCAACGAAGTGCTTTTCTTGCTCGAGTTTCTGAACGCATATACCCGGAGCTCTCGGGCGTTCATTATTCACGGCAACCCTCACTATACTGCTATTCCCAAGAATAAAACGCGCGGCGAGCGACTTCCATTCCTTCAGCGGCGGACTCCGTGCCCTCGCAAAAGCAGGCCCTGTCACCAACCAGCCGTATGCAGAATGGCGAGCGAGGCCGCCCATGTAAAATGCACTGGGACTTTATTTTCCCGAGAGGATATACTTTTTTCGAAAGGCGCACACTCTGCCTATACGAAGACAAAACAAATTATTGCGGCCTCTTCCACTCGGAAAGTGACCGGACGCAAGGGCTTTTCTGTTCCTTTGTTTTTGTTTTGTTTTGTTTTTCTTCTTCTCAAGAGAAAGCATACAAGAGAATGGATTTTAACCCGTTCCCTGTGTTTGTTGACCAGAGCTCTTTATACGGCGCGTTTTAATAAGTGTGCCAAGTACTTTATCAAATGCTTACTGTTGTTAACTTGAGGATAATCAAATCGTTGCGAGTTGAATTGTTGGAAAAGCATCGCAATCATTTATATCTGAACAGTGGTGGGGTTTACACACAGATCTACATTTCCTGTAGCAAAGGGGGAAAAACGCGATATATAACTGATATGACCAGCGATTTCGAAATTGAGTGTTCTGTTTTCAAAAGATTCCACTTAGGTCTTGACGCACTTTGGAGCAATGCAGAGGGCGTAGAAACTTGCATGGACTCCCTGTATAGATTTTCAGCTGCGCACGTTCCCTAAGAAAAAAAAAAACAGGTTTGCGCAGATTTGTGCATGTACTCCCACATCCCATACAATAACATTAAGAGAATTTTAGTTTTCGCGCTATCTGGTTAAACTATTCCGGCAGTGTGCACGGGGGTGTATGAAAACCGAGTTTAAAATGGTGTAATTCTAGCAACTTACAAATACAATCCTTGCAGTTGAGCCACCATACGCAAAAAAACTCGGGCACACGAGTGTACAGTACGCGAGAGCAAATCATATGTCATTTTGAATAATAATAATAATAATAATAATAATATAATAATAATAATAATAATAATAATAATAATAATAATAATAATAATAATAATAATAATAATAATAATAATAATAATAATAATAATAATAATAATAATAATAATAATAATAATAATAATAATAATAATAATATCTGAAGTTTTACGTAACAAAACCATGATATGATTATGAGAGACGCCATAGTGGAGGGCTCCGGAAATTTCGACCATCTGGTGTTCTTTAGAGTGCACTGACGTGGCACAGTACACGAGCCTCTGGAAATTTTGCCTCGACTGAAATGCAACTGCCACGGCCGGAATTGAACCCACCACCTTCAGCTCATGCTGCCGAGCACCTTAGCGACTGATCCACCGTGGCAGGTCAAATAATTGTAAGTCATTAAAGCGTAATGAATTACCATCAACATGGTTTGAAAAGAAATGAGTTCGTCCTTCTTTGCCAAGCTTTCATAAAAGTTATACAATTCTGAACCTCTGAACTTCAGGTTGTCTTCAGCAGCACGGTTTCAAAAGTAGACATATTGAATATTTTAGCGATTACCTGAAATCACTTGACACACTAACACGGCACACTTGGGAGAAATAATAGCTCTTGCAGGCCACAATTCTAGGAATACAAAAAAAAAAACCTCCACGGATCACTCGGAAGCGTTATAAAGGGTTGCTAATAAGTAATCAGGGTGCAGTGTATGACTGTGAATGCAGGTTGAATGCTTGTATAGTCAGTGACAAAATCACCAGCGGACCAGTTTTTTTTCTAACAAAAAACGTTTTTTATTTAACACGTGCTGGTGTAAGAGACGAGCGACATTTTTCAGGCTAAATTGAGCTAATTAGACGCACATGTCACCTCCTTATCTTTAGGGTTATTCCAAGAATTAAGTTAGATGACGTATCTAAGGGGAAAAAACGTGCAATTGAGCCAAAAGAAAGGCACAGGAGACATCATTTCTGGTTTCTTAACTGTACTGCAACAATTCTCACTTAATTTATAGAAATGGAAGAGGGAGAAAAATAGCCCTTTTCTATCGGTGGGATTCGAACACGCAACGTACACAAATTACGCTTCCACTACTCTATAGCCGTTCATTGTAGCTCAAACGGTTGAGCATCCGACGCGTAAATCGAGGGTTGTAGGTTAGGATCCCACCTAACGCTTGTGTTGTGTGTTCTACGTATTAGTGGCTGCGCTTCCTAGCAAGAAAGAAAGATACAAAAAAAGGTAATTTTCGCCCATTTCAATGTTCAAAGGGCTCCAAAACCACTGCGCGTTCGAAGAAGCAAGATTGGTTTCTTTCTCGCCTTCAGTACTCTTTCTACTGGCACTATCTACTCCTCGCCACTCCTTTCTTAAAACACGCGAAGAATGTCAGCGCTAAACGTTAAGTCGATCAGGATTCCGCGCTGCTTTTCCACTGCACGCTGTCATCTTCAGCCCCGAATTCGAAAGCGCGAAAAACGAAGGCAAATCTGTTGATCACGAACAATAGTTAGGCGAGACCGGGCGGCCAGGAGGGCGTGAGACTGCATGGCGAAACAGCGAGGGAGACAATGCATGCCCGATGTCTCTCGTATATGAACCAATGGAAAGCTTATGTCCACGTTACGTCACGCGAACCAACTGCTGGCGTCAGATATTTTGCCTAAAAGACGGGGAATGCAGAATAACGCGCTCGTTCTTTTTTTTTTTTTTTGAGAGGTTTTTCAGGTTTTTTTTAAGAGAGAACATTTGCACCACACTTAAGATATTAGGAATAATGGCTCTTATTCTTTCCTTGGCTTATTCGTATGTCGGTTTCATTAGTTTTGTATTGAATAAAATAAAAAAAATAGCTCCTCAGACAATGCTTCTTTCGGGCTTACGTGGCATACGCTGTTCAACGATGGGACGGCCGAATCATCTGAGTTAAACACACGAAGCGATCACGACCCGTGGTCGAAACTTTCTTTTTCTAGTTATTAACATGAAAATAACGTGTATCTGGGGGTTCCGTAGCAAACCCACGATGGCTCTGAAAATTTCGACCATCTGATGTTCCTTAACGTGAACTGGCGTCGCACAATACAAACGGTCCTTTGGGACTTGGCCTCCATCGACCTTCGACTTCTGTATCAGAATAAAAGCATAGAAACGGACAGTTATTTCTACCTATCAAATTATGTGAAACTTTAAGACCAGGAAAAACCGACATCTGGTAAATGCGCATGCCGTTGATAGCAAGTACGTACAAATTAGTTTTGACAACTTCGTGTTTGTTAACGTGCATGCAGTGCACAGTAAACGAGAGTCGTTGCATTCAGTCTCTGTGAGAGTGCGGCAAACCACGGCAAGGATCGAATCCGCCACCTAATGGATTTGCAATGCCACGGTCCCCTGACTGCTACGGCGGGGCAGGTGGCAGCATGTACACATGGACCTGAGATTTTCATGCATGTACGCAGCACCCAGAACTGCCTTTTCATCCAAATTAGTATAGTATTTTTAATTAGTATGCTAATGATGCTTCGTTAGGAATATTTTTTGACCGCTACTGTTTCGTAAATTTGATCACTGAAAATGTCCGACTACCTGTTTTCTTTTTTAACCTAAATCCAGTTAATTATTCACGAGGTATAGTTCATTGATATGTTTCTTAAAAGGGGTTGGCGCGCTTATTGGTGCCTGCTACTTATCTTCGCATCAAAAAAAGAGAACTAAAAAAATAGGAAGATATGGACAATGTTATACTGTTTTAAAATGAATAATCGTGCTGCGATTAACAATTTAAAGCACAAAAAAGTATTTGCTTCTTACATGTATTCGGTGCTTCTTACATGTATTCAGCTAAAACGTGAATGCGTTCAGTGTGTAAAATATTTCTCTGACAGTGAGAAATTCCTTCTTCCCGGATTTTGGACACACGAGGACAACTTCATCAAAAATATTTGTCCATCTTGAAAAACGCAAATTGTATTTATTTAGTATTTGAGACAAATGTTGGAGAAAGAGCGGTGCCAAGGCAACATTCATTGCACATCATTAATAATATTTTGTGAGCAGCTTTCTTTGAAGACCGCGGCCAATTCTGCCACACTGTAACTGCTGGGCTCACTTTTGCACCACTGAAACATGGTGTGGTACACTACACTGGTGGAGTTTTATTTCGCACAGTAGGGAGTTGTTACCCTAATTAACTCGAGTTTCATTGCACGCAGTCAAGAATGCTTTCACACCATGCGCGCAAATTACTCGTATACAAAAAATAAAACGCACAGCACGCAGATTTTTTGCAGTTGAGAACATGTATTTAACTTAGTGCAAAGCGTGCTAATTTGTGTTGTTTTGTGCTCCGCATCATGTATCTCGTCTCATCCTTATGCAATACACGTCCCTTCTTAGTATACAAATATTTTTTTAGTAATTCCTTCTTCGAACGGCGTTGTAGAGTGCTTTCCCATTAATATTGTCGCTAATGGTGCAAACTTTTATGTTTTCGGTTTAGTAATATAGTCGGGTGTAACTTAATTGGCCCTCAAACAACCTCTGAAAACACAAAGAAGGAGAATGTTATTCTTTCTTCAAATTTACCGTCTTTTCGGCAAAATTCGTGACGCCAATAGTCTATTGACGTGAGGTCATCGAGAAATCTTATCTCAAGTGGTTCATACGAGAAATACAAGTTGTGAATTGTCTTCTATCCGACTCTGCTCTATATCGTCTCGCACGACTAACGCGCGCAATTGACCAATTTCACTTATTTTCGTGCGAGTTCGAGTGTGGAAGCGTAGATAACTGCATGTTGACGAAGAGTGCGACATACTCATAGGTTCCACGCTTAATTCTAACATCGCCCATGTGTTTCACTAAGGAATAAGTAGTGAGCAAGAGATTGCGCATGTGGGAAGGATAGTGATTAAGGCCAGGAGAAATCACCATCTTGCCTTTGAAGTCTGAGGGGGCTCTAGGGGCCCTTTAACAAGGAAGGAGAGGCCCCGCCCAGACAACCGAAGCGAGGCAGCCGATTGCCTCCTCAACTAAAGGCATTGCCCTACTCATGTTCTCGGCCCTGTTCTCCATGGGCGAGATCACCAGCCGTGCGACTCACAACGTCAGTCGAGAGCACGGAGCATTTCGTGCACCGTGGTCTATAGGATGCGCGCATATTAGTACACGCTTGTGAACATCTGCTTTTGACGTCGAAGTACCGCTATTTTCTGAAGCTGTACCCGAATACAGCAAAACGCAGTCTCATACATGGTACACGGCCTATTTGATCGACAGCTTCATTTT
>NC_051172.1:111534852-111672352 GCF_013339725.1 Rhipicephalus microplus | reverse complement strand
ATTAGATATACCTAATTAACTAACTTTTCAACAAACGAAGCTAGATAAAAAGTTTCAATGAGAAAGTCCGATTACACAGTTTTCAACTTTATATCTGTTATGTATTAATGTTTTTCTGCTAATTGCAAATGCCCGCGAAATAGAAAAAATATACCAAACCTGCTCGCGCGTCAGTGCGCACGATGATTCTAGTGCTCCCCAAAGTTCCGCGTACGAACGACACGCTGCCCTCGAAACGGTTCATGACAGCGATAAGCTGTCACAGCGGTTATCGTTTTTGTGGCCGATAGCAAACCGTGCTCATCGTAAAGCCACCAGCACCGTTGTGGCCCTGCCGAGACAGCACAATGAGGCAAATGCTACGGTCGTTCATACGCGGAACATTAGGGAGCACTACAATCATTTCGCACACTGGCACACGAGCGGGTTTGTCACGTGGAGTTTTTGTATTTCGCGGGCATTTGTAATTAGCAGAAAAACACTGATACCTAACAGGTATAATGTTAAAAACTGTCTAATCAGACGTTTTGCAAAGTGGTCTACAACTTTCATATGAAATTTTTTATCTATCTTCGTTTCTTGAGAAGTTAGTTATTTAAACAACATTTGAGAACACAAAAAAATAGTCTGACTCCAGGCAACGGTTAGCAACATGCATTTGGTGGTGTCGTAATTACGTGTTCCGGCATATTTTAAACTTTGGCTCAAGTTACGTGGGAATCTTTGTATATATATATATATATATATATATATATATATATATATATCATATATATATATATATATATATATATATATATATATATATATATATATATATATATATCTATATATATATATATTGAAAAACACGATGCACACTCAGGCTATCATATCAGGCACAAAAGTGGTGCGCAGCATTTTGTACCGGACTAGCAACGAGAAAGTGATAGACAGATATATTTCCTTAATACCAGCGCACACGGGCATTACAAAAAGCCAGATGGCCCTACGAACTTGGGGGGGGGGGGGGGGGCAGGCAGAGACCGCCACGAGCGTATAAAGGAAGTCAAGGTCACTGGAAGGTAGACCACTGCTGTAGGCGAATGTGGTTTTGAGTGAGTTTCGTACGGCCACCGTTGTCTGTATTGCCAACGCGAAGACCTTTCGTCAGGCCCCAGACTTACTCACGAGGCAATATTTTGGTTGAAATGAACTTGTTATTGTATAGATAAGTCGATCTATTATAGATAAGTATAGATAAGTCGATAAGCCATTTGGGTCTTCAGCGCACGGGTTGTTTGAGTTTCCCATAGTCATTGCAGTGCAGTCATCTCAAAACTGAATGGGAACATGAAAACTTGCCCGAGCCCTCAAGTATTTATAATTTAACTACAACAAAGATATCATGCCACTATACATATCGTGACATCGAGTAGGCATTCTAAATTTTAAATTCATGCTCTGTCCACCCCCTCCTTCTCCTGGCACTTTGGTCACCCGTTTTCTACACGACAAGCTTACTTTATTCAACCTTATTGGATTCGCGCAAGCCCAGCTTTTGAGTGGTGGCTAACGAACCAGGCATCTAAACCCCACTACCACTGTCTCCGCATAAAATTTCATGGCGTGAATTCATTTAACCATATTCCTTCCATCATTACGCGTGGCAACATACATGACGGTGATAATGAAAAAAAAAAGGACTACCTGACACATCGGAACAAACGAATGAGGTGAATGAGGTAACACGCTGATAAGAATCAGCTTGGACAGGGGAAATAATCTGTCATTACGTGAGGCCTCGTGGGTGTATGTTTGATATTAAAGTATGCAAACACACGTCACCCCCTTTCGTCTCTCAACCGAGCATTTCGTGGGCTAAAAATATGTTGTGGCACAGGAAGTGTCGGCATATCACAATGGACAGCCAAAAAGTTGCTCTCATCTTCGTCCCCACGTGGTTTTGTTTGTCGCGATGCATTTTCTGGACAAATTGACAGTGCTCTTTTCTTTCTCAAGGCTCTATGGCGAGCATGACGAAGACCGAAAAAGAAATCGAAGAGGTATAGGTGCAGCACAAGTTATGCATCATAGCCTGCAAACCAAACCAAACGCAAATGATGGGCAAAAAGAGCGAAAAGGCAACCACGATTCTTGCAGATACATATCGACTGCTCGTCCCAGGAACAACAATAAATTCTCAAAACTTGCGACGCGTCCAGGCGATAAAACCGACGACGGACGCGACTCAAGAGAAATACCGCAAGTATTGGGCACACTCGGGGACAAGCTTTAGGAGCTTCTATGGGTGTCATTCTTTTCCTCACTGCGCTGTCTTGCCTGTTCCCTTTGTGGCATCAATAATGCGTTAAGAATTTTTGACGCCCCGCCTTACTTCTCATCCTACTTTTATTTTCCTCCTACTGCTCGAACACCGCTCGGCCCGCTAAAGGGCCGCTGATATTGGGAGAAAAATAAGAAAACACCCGAGCTCGAACAAAACTATAGCGAAGCCAATCCCGGTCACCACGCCATCGCCGACACCGCGTCAATGAATCTTGCCTTGCGGCTTGCCCGAAGAGAAGGCGAATGAAAAAAAGTCATTTCTGTCCCGCGATCTGGAGTTTATCTTTCTGCTTTCTTCCACACTCCTTTGTTGTTATTTGCACGCTTTTCTCATCTTATCTTCGCCGTGCTGCACGAACGGGACTGTCTGCGAAGCTTTTGCTCGCAGTCAAAGGCGGCACAAAGGAGGCCTTCTTCCCGTGCTCACCTTTCTCTTTCATTTCTATCCCCCCCCCCCCCCCCATTGCCGAGCGTCTTGCGGCAAGCACGTATTCCGCGCAACCGAATCGAACGAGCGCTTTTTATAATCTAAGATGTCGCAATGTTCCCGCGGGCAGCGACCAGACAGAGACGAGAGAAAGGGAACTCGGCACAAACGGAAACTACGCCCATCCTCTCCCCTCCAACCTTTTTCTCCTTTTTTCTGTTAGTCCTGGTAGGTAAAACTGAAGTGAAAAAAAAAGAACATACACGAGGTGCAATTTTAGCAGTGATTTGAAATTCAAGCCAGCGACGATGGCTCTTTTGATTCGTTTTCCGATGGTTTGCATCGCTAAGCATGTCCATTAGCAGAGGGAAGTGACCTTTCATTTAGTCATTGTTTTTAAATGCTCCCGTTTTCTCTCTGTAGAAATAAATATGCGCGGTTCCTCGCTTTCGGCTTCGCTTTTTTTGCTTCGGTGTACAGCAGCAAAAGAAGGTGGAGAAGGGAAAAAAAGGGAGAGGGAGGATAGATGAGCCAGAGTTAAACTCTGATATCGCCCCGTCACTGTAAAGTACATGGTGTTCCGCGAACAACGTCTTGTCGTCACTGCACTGTTTAAGCCCGAGTGATAATCTCAGCGAAAAGCTGCGATGCCACTCGCGCGTATTTGAAAACGGCCGACAGAAAGCTCTCGCGCCAATGGCCAGCCGCACCAATTACAGCAAACGCTCGTATATTTTAGAACACGTCGTCCTGCACGGTGGCATAGAGGCTGCCATTGTGTCCGCCGTATAAAAAGCTGTACCAAGAACGGCCAGATCTACACAAAGGATAAGCTAAGGGGTCATTATCATTGTGAAAAGGAGCCGGTCCTTTTGTGCGCGCGCGCCCCTCTCCTACCAAATTTTGACGAGGAAATAAATACAAAAATAACGCCTTTGACGATTTGAGCGGTAGTAAAGTGCACTCTTTTCTCTGTGTTTGCGTCCCTGTCGTTAATGACAGCCAACACTGCCATTGTAAACTTACTTAAGCAACATGTAGCACCGTACATATTACACAAGTGTTCTTGTAACACATTTCGTCAGCGCCTGCGGTGGTCACGACATTGTGTTCATTCTTCCAACCATGGCTCTGCAGAAATGAAAGGCGAGTAATGTGGCGTTATAGAATTAAGCAAAGTTTAAACGACCGCGCAGTGGGTGGGTAATATTTTGCCCAATGTTTTGTGCTTGCGAGCACTTTCTGTAACTTTTGCCGTAAGGGCTCGGGCTGACAGTTACACAAGTACTAATTCGGTACCCGGTGGCGTCAAAGCATCGACATCTAGCGAAGTAGCGCGCGGCACCCAAAAAAGCGAGAAACAACGACGCTTCGGCCGCGGGGCCGAGCAATGATTTCGAATGAACGAAGCGTATTTATAGCAAGCACGTATAAAAGAAATGAGCGCTTGCGGGTGTGGTATAGCGTGTAATGAAATGGCTTCGCCGGCCGTGCCTTCCCAAATCTATTCTCTTCAGAGTTGGAGCGTCCGTTGTTTATACTGCGGGTACAAAGAATGTTCAATCAGGCGCGAGAAGAAGAGAACAAAAAAATAATAATGTCGGCCACATTCTCAACCTCGAGTGGCAAGTGCGGAACGCCAAGTTGCGTGCCTCTATCATTTCACAGCTGGGCAAACCACTGTTTTCCATTTCGGCCAAAATGTGCAATAATAATAAAACAAAGATGTCGATTCGTGTGGCCAGACGCACGCCCCACTCAAGCAGAGCGGGCGAGAAATAGAAATGCAGTAGGTGCGCTCAGGTGAAAACTTGACAAAGCTTCGTGGCTGGCAGAGGCAAAACAGCGCAAAAGAACACAGAATAAGAAAAAGCTCACAACGCGAGCGCTCAGGCCTCGGGTTGGTTCACAAAGCTACACAATTTACGAAACGTGGGGGTCATTTCGCGCTACGAGGCCGCAGTGATTTCGTTATGATTGAACATAAACAATGGACATGCCTGTGAAAAGCATGAATGAACACGGTGATGTTCACATCTTGGCACACCGGCGCTTTTCAGTGGCGTAAAATAGACAAGTGTTTTTTTTTTATAAGAGCTTTAACGTCCCAATACTACCAAATGACTATGTCATACGCTGTAGTAGAGGGCTCCGGAAATTTCACCTAGGGTTCTACGTAAGTGCACCCCAATATGAGCACACGGGAACTCGGACAAGCATAGAAAATGGGCTTACGAGTGAAAGTTCGTTTCTCGCTCTGGAGGACAGTACGCGGGGGGACGATGCAGTCTCTGTGCAGTGAAAATGTGCGAGATACAGTGTGACTAATGTGAACCTACGATCGACAAAAGCAAGGGCGTTTCATCGCCGAGACGTTTCTTAAACATTATTGTGCGAACATTAACTGCTACAGCACGCCAACAAAGCTTTGCCCTTATTGTCGATCAGAACTTGCTCATCACGTAGTTGGACATCTTTCCAAACGATGGGATGAATTGATTTTCTTGGGGAACACACCTTGCTCGTATTTGTGCTTTTCTGAACTTTTCGCTGCACTTGTGGGGTCTGTCGACCTGTTCATCGCGGTGATGTATGTTCATCCTCGCGAGGCGCCATCCGAGTCTGGTTCGACCGCGGGCATTGCTTCGAGGAAGTGAGGAAACATATCTAGCGACTGTGAAGACACTGAGCTGTACTCTGCATGAGGTGGCGAGTCTTCGGAAGACAGCTTTCAAGCTGTTCTGTACCACAAGACTAAACAACGGATCATCAATCCGTCTTCGGCATCAAGCATGGCCCCTGCGAGGACTGCCCCTTCACGATGACCTCACTCCATTCTGTTTGAACGCTACCGACAGTCTACGTGGGCTGGCAAGCGCTCTCTGTGTATCTTGAGAACACTGCGCCAAATAAGATCAAATAGGTACGACTAAACACAAGAAGAAATGCCTTGGCAATTGAGGTGATGAACCACAGTGAGCTGAACACGCTACGCAGAAAGTAACGCAGCTGGGTAACATCAGAGTGGAGTCTATAATACCAGCTGATGGCACCACTTCAACAGCAGTCATTTGCGACTTTGCCACTGAAATCCCTAACGTGGATCTTTCAGTGCTCGTAAAATAGGCAAATGAAGATAACGTCATTGTGAACGTCGCCCGCCTTTGTAAGACGCGTTGTGTGAGAATAACGTTCAAAGGTGACTGTCTCCCCTCGTACGTGGACGCTGGCCATTTTCGGCAGCAGACTCGAACATTTATTCCAAGACCTATGCAATGCTGTAACTGCCAGAAGATCACCCATGTGAAGGGTGCTTGTATGGGAACACCGCAGTATGCCGCCGATGTGCAGAACCACACTCACAAGACAACTGCATCGCAAGCATGTTGAATTGTTCTAATTGTTAAGCTGCACACCCGCAGTGCATCTTCCAAAGACTTCCCGCGCATAGAGAAAACGATGCGCGGGAAGCAAATGGCCCCGTCACGGTGGTCAAGTGGCTAAGGTGGTCAAGCGGTCAAGCGATTTACGCGCAAATCAACAGAGCACTACAGCGTAAATAAACGGTGAACAGATACCTTACCTCCGATCGTACAAGTTCCTCGGTGTAATAATTGACAGAGACGTCTCATGGAGCCCTCATGTATTATACAAGAAAAAGCGGTTGACAGGCATATGTTATCCGTCCAAGTTCTTCGCTGAAAGGTATGGGGAATGACCTCGGCCGTTATGTTGCGATTATACAGGGTTCTTTTTCTTGGACGCCATTGGTATACAGCTTGCATGTACTGACCAACGCAAGTAAAACAAGACTATATACGGACGATTCCAAGTGTTCATGCTCAAGCACTCCGTATTTGTCTAGGCCTGCCTCAAAGTCTATCAACAGTGGGAACAATCGCCATCGCAAGGCACCACCTCATCAAGACCCACAATGATGTTGAAGTGCTGAGGACACATGTCCGACACCTTTCTCGAACTCCCCGCCATGCACCTAACCTCTCTACCAGCGGAGAGACCACGTACATATTACCGTCAGTGACCACGCATGGTGAGTCAATACTAACTTTCTTCACAGATGCCGCTAGACCTTCGACTTCTTCATGGTGCCTCGCTCAACCAAATATCAACATTACCATACCTCGCGTCCAGAAAAAAAGCCGATTTGTCGTCACCAGCACTTCAGCAGCTCTCGCTATTTCTACTGTATGAAAATTACGGTGACTTAATAAACATATACACTGACGAATACGTTTTGCCGAACAGTTCAGCCACCAACCGGCGCAGTCGTAATACCAAGGTTGGTCCCGATGGTTAGGTTCAAGACAACCCACACAACAACAATCAACGGCAGCAGAATTGGCAGCCCTTCGTAGCGCATTACAATTCATCCTTACCCAACCAACACACAAGCGGACTGTTTTATGCGACTCGAAGGCGGCACTGCAGTCTCTACTGTCAGTTTTACGCCACGGACGACACGAGCAGCTGGTACTACAGACAGCAGAGCTTGCACATTACCTGATTGAAAAAGAGCACCAAATAATATTTCAGTGGTTACCCAGTCACTCCAAAATCATCGGCAATGAACGGGCCGATCAAGCTGTCCGCTCAGCTCACGCAGAAGACCATGAGGTACTACTACCGCTTTCTAAGACCGATGCTGCACGGATGCTCGGCTGGTTTGCTCGTCAGCACACCACGTCACAATAAAATCAGCCACACTTCAAGCATGCACGACTGCACTCGTTTGACCCCACCCCCAGGTCGCGGGATCGAATCCCGGCTGCGGCGGCTGCAGTTTTGATGGAGGCGGAAATGTTGTAGGCCCATGTGCTCAGATTTGGATGCACATTAAAGAACTCCAGGTGGTCAAAATTTCCGGAGCCCTCCAATACAGCGTCTTTCATAATCATATGGTAGTTTTGGGACGTTAAGCCCCACATATCAATCAATCAATAGTTTGACCCTGCGCTACATCTTACACTCTCTTCTAAGCTTCGCCGAGCAGACGCAACCCTTTTGTGTGGGCTGTGGTTGGGTGTTGCACCTACGGTTTCCGCATTGGGATGGCCGCACCACCTGTGACCACTGTGGCAACGAAAAAAAACTATTGGGCATATACTTCGTGACTTCCTACAATATAGTGCACAGCGACTACACCTTTGCGACGCGCTCAATAAGTTAGCAATCTTCTGTCGGAGGAAACAATTTTACATTATTGTCAGGATGCAACGTCAAAGAAGGCAGCGCTACGGCACTTTTTGCGATCGAACAGCCTCTCTGAATGATCTAGCCAGGACGCTCTTCAAAGACACGCTCTTCGAAGACTATGTGTGCGCATGTTTTTGTTTTCTCCTGCGTGCACATGCGTTTTTTTTTTTCTTTTCTCACCCACACTCTCTTTCTTGCCCCTATTCCTAACCCTAAGAGCTGGATAGCAAACTGGATGATCATATATCTGGTTAACCTCCCGACCTTCATCTCTCTCTCTCTCTCTATTTCCAAATTACGATGGTGATGATGGTGACATATGTGCTGCAGTGGTCACGGTGCCGAGCGCAGATGAACGCTCGCAAGTGTTGCGTGGCAACGCGTATCGGTACAGCCGATGGGAAGAAAAGCTTCCTAGAGCTTTGCACTAGTTATTGCTAAACCTCTGTTCTAGCAGCGCTAGTATCCCTTCTAGTATCCCTTTGTGATTCTAGTATCCCTTTGTGATTTTGTAGCGCCCACTGACACGCCCAAAGGGGCAGTTATTCCGAAAGAGAGCTCACTATCCTGAGCGCTATTCCACGCAGAGGCAGCGGCGGCGATGATCGGCATCCGGAGCGGCGGCGGCGGCGGTGGCGTGTCCTCCATCGGCAACTCGCCGAGCCGCGCCATCTCGACGGTGCTGTGCGTGGGCTTTGGCGGCGCCGTCGCCTGCCTGGGACTGATGCTGGGCGTGATCGTGAGCCGGGCCTACTTCAGTGTGACCGCGATGGCCGCCTGCGTGCTGCTGCTGCTCCTCTGCTGCCGCGCCCGCGAGGCCTGCCAGCTGCGGCGGTACGCGCTTCCCCCCGAGCGGGCACCCAGCGTGAGCCGTGAGCGCGACCGCGTCGTCCCGCTCGCGTGCATCCCGAGCGGTGCCCTGTGCTCGGATTCCGCGTCGGCCCTGCCGGCCCGCAATCCGATCCACTGAGACCACTCGCTGTGCTCGCCAGAGCTGGATGTGCGCAGCCTTATGGTGCTACGCGTGTCCGTGGTGTGAAGTGCTGTACATACCCGCGACAACGACTGAAGAAATGCGCAGCATATTTTGAATCTAGGAAATCGCGAGCTCTTTTCACAAGCGCTAGTTTCCGACCGGGACCCACGGCGCCGCGGAATGGCAGAGAAATGGACGCACTTTACTGGCAGACACACCTGTCCGAATCTATTGTCCCGAGTAAGTCAGGTCAGCCTAAATACTTCTAGCTTCTATACACTATAGCCCAACTTGGAATCCCATCCTTAACGATAAAATTCTACATACATACCCTCGTCGCGTTAAACTGACATGATCACCAAGAAAAATGGACAGACATTCGTTCTCAAACAGATTTCGGAGTGGCACGAAGCGACATCGTTGACGTGCATTTCCCGTTTCTCGGTCTATACAAAGGCAGCACGCGTGCTCCAGTTGAAAAAAAAAAAAGTGTTTCCCTCGGTGCTCATCGGCTGGAACGACCGAGATAGAATAAATGCACGACAGATATTTAAATGATATTTAGGGCACTATTATAGACACTAGAATTTGTCAAATTCGTCATCTCCTCGATTCTGATTTACCCAGAAGGTTGCTACGACCTCTTTTATCGTCTTGAAATTAATGGCGCCTTTCGACAATACGGCGCAACTTTTGTGTGCCATTGATAGCACCCTTGATGTGAAATGTCTTTTTTTTTCTTCGCACCAGCATCGTTATTGCGCTGGCCACAGTCGGGTTAGGCGAGCTTCTTTGTGCTGAATCGTCACTGTGCATATTCACTCTGCAACCACGTGCTGCGACAGTATCGAAGGCATTTAAAAAACAACCTCGCACCGAATCCTTCCACAACTGTTGAGATAGAAAATATTGCTAATGATCGTTCTACTCAGAGCTATGTGTTGACAGCAGGTGGTAGGCGATGACTGCATGAACCAGACGCACTGCTAACGGTGTTTTCCTGAAATAAGTTGTTCCTTCACATTCCTCACCAGACATGCTTAGCGAAGCAAAGTGTGGGTACAGGCTGGTTCGTATTTCATTTCGAAAGCGATTACAGTGCAAGGGAAGACACAGGCAGCACTCGTCTTCATTGGTCTATTCGTCCAGTATCTTCCCTTGCGCTGTAATCACTATTGTAATCGATTAGCAATACTTTGATGCTTTAATATGTAAACCTGAGACTGTTGTGGCGTTCTTCAAGCTGCATTCGCGAAATGAGCTCTGCAGCTGAAACGCAGCCGGTGATGGTGGCGCTGTTCTATGCGTGATATGTGGTGTGCGATAAGCCATAATATATAGCCCACATCAAAGCAATAACGAAAGGCTCAGTTCAGTTCGGCACTATTAACAGAACAAAGTTGACAATCTGTCATGCCTGCATGCAGAGTGAAGTCAAAAGGCCACCGACAGACTGAGCTACGCTTGAATGCGTTGAAAACGAATGGACAAGCGTTTCATGCACTCCGGCATATTTCGCACAATCTTGTACTTCAAAGGCAGCGGTTGTCCGCTGGTATGTGTGCGCGAATCCAACAACTTCCGCCCTTCTTTCATTATTCTACGACACGGAGGCAAAGAAGCAGCATTAATTATTCTGATGGGAGAAACTGTCAAATAATTTAAAAGTGTTAGGCGAGGAACTTCGATCCTTGTCCACACTGCAGATTTTTTTTTCATGTGTGACAACTCGAGTAAACCGGCAGGAGGTTGAAAAACAAAAACGTTCACTTGGGAAACAATGCTACACTACCGCTATGTTGAGTAAAGACTGCTGCCCGTTGTACTACAGTTGTCAAGAGAAAAAAAAATAAAGGTGGGGTCAGACCACTTTATGCGTCCTGTGGAACGCCGCCCATTGATGCTGTTAACCCACTCTGCCTTCGGCGCCTGGTTTCGTGGACTTGCTGACCAGCGGCCGGACCATGAAATGCGATTTGATTACGACGTGCCCGGCGCACGAGCGGGCCCGACCCGCGGCAGTGCGGCAAAGTATCTCCGCAGAAAAAGGAGCCGTGAATTCCAGGGTGCACGCATCTTCGTAATACTCTTCGTAATAGTCATCGCTGCTGAAGTCAACGCTTATCGGAGCCTCACAATACCAACCGTTGGTTTCGCCGCGTACAAAGAGGAGAAAAAGCAAACATCGAATAAAAAAGTAGTAGGAAACGTCAGGCTCACATAAGGAGCGGGAAAGCGGAGTGCCTGAAAAAGTGGAGACCGAAAGCGCAGACGGCGGCGGAATTCGCGGCGCGTCCCATGCCGTTACTCGAAGGCGATCCCGCCGCCCGCAGCTGATCCATGCGGCCTGCTGAGCACGCGAAGGGTAGAGATACTGTGTGTGCTCATATACAGTAACTCTAGCAAAGAAGAGAAAACAACGCGATCTTAAGGTTTGGTAACGCTGTACTGTGCAGGCTAGTTCGCGCCACTGTGAGCGCGTATCTGCAAAACTCGGTCGTACACCTCCTCCGTCTACTGGCACAGGCAACCCATTTTCCCTATACGCTACCGCACACGTTCGTGCGTATACATTCTTCACGAGGCAAACTGTCGTTCTATATTGCATTGTCTAGCGCGCCGAGCGACGCGGCAGGTGGTGTTGCTTTAGGGACGACACCGAAGAATGCTTTCGCGCAACGGACAGGTACGGCAATTGTTTCGCTGACGCAATGTGGCGTCGCATGGAGCTGCGAGAGCTGGGCCATACGTCTCTGGTATCTCGATGATAGAGGTTGTAGAAACACAACATTAGAAGACATGGTGACACGCTTTCTTGTCTTCTATAACCTCGACATTCGTTTATTTTAAGACATGAACATTTAACTACATCGTCTCATATAAAGTCAAACTCATATTTGGGGTCAGCTTCTGAAACAACTTCAAGTGAATCCCAAGTATAAAAACACTTTTACAAACAAATACATCTTTCTTTAAGCTTTGGTGACGCTGCGGCACAGAATTGGTGAGGTACTTCACACTGCACGTGCAGTTTGTTAGCTTCAGGAAAAGTCAGTGTTTCACGAGTGTCACTTAATTCTTCGCAGATCACTTGAAGTGCTACTTAGAGGGGTTCTTTAGTCGACGGCTTTCTCAACGATGTATTGAATTGCGCTATACCAAAACTATACGTGATGAATAAGTTCGAGGAATATGCACATCAGCATGAAATCTGAGGCGAATGAAGCCACTTCTTTTTTTTTGGGGGGGGGGGGGGGAGGGGTTCTTTTAGTGATACCGGGAAAGGGGACTGGGGTCCGGGCTTTTTTTTAGTACTTATCACAAGGACCACCTCACAGCATAAATACTGTGAATTAGTAGGCACAGTGTTCCCATTCATTCGTTCTAATCGGTGATACGAGGTGGACGCCAGGAGCGGAATGGGCTGACACAGGCTCTGAGGGGGGGGGGGGGTATCGCTCTTACCACTCCACTCACATCTGGACCCACCACTGCATGAAACCACCGAGAGGCGATATTAAAATATTCTTATTTACTTACAAACTTACGGGCTTCATTAAAAATCACATTTTAAAAAAGAAAGAAACAGAAGTATCACCCGAAGGCTGAGTAATCTCACGGTCACAGTGACGCCCTTTTCGAGGGCGTTCCAAGAGAGCGTCACTCGCTGCGCTAGCCGCTCGTTGCCAGCGCAGCGAGTTATACGCGCTGGAAATTCGTTGGCGCAACGTGAAGCGCGAGGAAGCTGCTGCTGCCAGGTCACTGAATTCGCGACAAATATACGCGTGGCATTCCCACTGCCGCTCAACAGGAATGCTATATTGTGTAAACGCCGAAGAAAGAACGGAACACTCGAGTCGCTGACGAGCCGATTGAGCGAAGCGTGGGGGTGTTGCTCGTTTTTTTTCCGGCCAAACGGGCTGCGTCTCCGGCACGGCTGCGGAGATCTTATCATCCGAACGCGTGGTCACACGCGATGCCGTGACAGCAAAACGCGCCTACAGCGTATGTCTGATGGATAAGTTCCATGTCCCAATAAGGCACGCTTTTCGAAAGCATGGCGTGCCAGATTTGGTCCCGGTAAGGCGCATCGCGGGTCAACAAAACCTGTAGGTGCGTGTTCGTAATCGAACAATAAACTTACCCAACATGTTTTCTTCCTCTTCCAGGCCCATTGCAAGCACCTGCAGTGTTTCCCTTAGGACATTACAAGCTCCCTCTCAACAGTGGCCCCATTCAGTTGGTATAGCCTCGTTAGGAACGAAGCGATCCCTTCAAACTTTTCCCTGGCGTTTTTTATTTCTTTTTTTTACCCTCGAATTCAATATATTAGTAACGGCGTCGCCAAAACGGAGCGCCAACTGTAGCGGCATTTGGAAATTGAGTCTCGCTCGGAGAAACGTCCGACGGGTCGCGCGAACATCACGCGCACCGAGGGGGGGGGGGGGAGTGTTCATGCGATGCGGTGCAAATGGAATCCGGAGAGCTTAAAGGCTTCATTCGCGCTCCGTGAACCATACAAACAAGGGGACGCTATAGGCACGGATCGATTACCAAAGCACATGCCACTGCCCCACGCTCCAGCTAAATAAATTCGGAGACGACGGACAGTGAGCCCCACGTCTCTACATAGGTGGTCGCTCTATAAAGGACCACGCGGGCCATCGCTGCACGGCGCGTCGGTAATTTGGAGATTAGGAGACTTTCGAAGAGAGACCCGATTCGCCGCACGGCTTGATATAACACCCCATCCGATGAAAGGCACCGCCCGGGGCAGCACGTTCAATTCTCTCTCACTCGTTCATTAGGTGGGCGGCGGCGAAAGTGTAAAACAAAGATGGCAAAGAAAAAGACGTCATAGCCTTTTTTCCCCCTCTCTTAAAATTTTACTCAACCTACAATTTCCCCATCACTTTGGATCGACTGGTCAGCGTTTTAAGTCCGGTAGTTCCTGGGCCTATGCGCTTTTTATTTTGTAGGTCGAGAAAAACTTTCCGTTCTTTCCTCAAGCTCGCTATTTCGCTCGCATGAAAATTGTATGATGAAAATATATCCCTGAGCAGCCCCTTCTGGCGAGATCATGGGCTACTTTACGTACATAGATTGATGCTAATGTCTGCAAGATATTAAACGTACGTACGTTTAATATCTCGCAGACATAACCATCAGAGCCGGTGTTTAAATAGGCAAATAGCGTACTTGTTAAAAGAGTCATTTACCTTGTGAGTAACTTTAAGTAAACGACTTCTTTCTGTTTATACTATAATTTAAAAAAAAAAGCTCTTTTCTGAGCAAGCTCTGGCAAAAAATACAACAATGGCATTGTCATTTGTCCTATATTTCATGTACTTGTTTTATAACTTTCCTCTAATTTTTAATCTTGCACTGTACATGAAAGGATGCCCTACAGAATATTTTTCTCTTTACAGGAGTCTTAGTTAGGGGGGTGTTAGTCACCATCTCGTTCTCCTATACGTAGACATATAGCTGCACGTGTTCTTCCTCCTGTTCTGAGCCGAAAGTATACGCACACAAATTTAGTGCTTTCACGTCTAATATGCGAAACCGAAAGCGCTTAAAATCGTTCCGAACCGAGGTTTGCAAGAAAAAAGAAAACATTTGCGCGCGCACTGAGCGTGCCGTAGTGCACTCGTGCACAAAACTAGCGCGGACTCTTTGCCCGCGGCGAGAGAGCTGCTACACCTATACTTGACACAGACCGAAAAAAACAGAAGAAAAAAAAAAGCCTGGGAAATTCAGCGAGAGCAAGAAAACGCCGCGGGATAGCGGTGCTCTCTTCGGTGCGTGTGTACTTATTTCCGCGTGGCCGCACTTCAATTTTAGTTGAAGACGCACATCCCTTGCCCCCCCCCCCCCCCCTAATCCCATAGACACGGGCACCTCGGAACGAGGCAGCTTAATTGTTAACGAACAAACATTGGCAGGCGCTATCAATACCAAACAGAAGCCTCTCTCACCGCGGCCGCCTTACAGCGGCAGTCTCTCTCTTGGAAAAGCTGCATCAGCGCTACATAACAAGGCCAACGTGGTAGAAAACGGCCGCGCACGAAAAGCGGGCATGCGCGCGTGTATAGGCGGCGCGGATGTAGCGAAATGCAGCGCTTAAGATTCGTTATTGAACCACGTGCGCTCGACGTCTGGGCTTCCCATCCATCCCGCAAAGTATGCTTGTATAGCTGTGCCACTTGTTCCGCGAAACAGGCCCGCCTGCTCCTAAAGAAGAGAGCCCGCACAGGAGGGCTTACCTGTTTAGGACGCCTAACTCCATCGCGCACCTCATCGAAGAAGGGCTAGATCCCGGGTTAAAATTACCGCGGGACGCTGTAAGTATCAAAAGCGGAGCGTACGGCGGCGCGCTCAGTCATTCAAGCGACGTGTACGGCTGCGTATATACGCGTCTACCGGACAATACTCGCGAGAAGGGGCGTTTTATTCACCGTGGAAATACTAATCCCCCGGCCGCGCCTTAACGACTCGCCGGGACTTCGAAGCGCATCATCAGGCAGCGCTGAAAAACGCCGCTGGCATTATTTATCTGCGCACCCGGCCGAACCGCGAAAAGAGGACGAAAGCAAGAAGCGGAACTGGCAACGGTTCTTGTGCGCAATTACCTTTTGCTCCTGCAATTACCTTTTGCTCTTAGCAGCCGGCGCAGTTAGGCGCTTCACGCGCGGCCCACGGTGGCAGTAATTGCGGATACTATTACCGCCACGTATATATAATCGTTGCGGTTGTAGAGAAGCATCGCAACAACTTGCGCCATTTCTCGGTAGCGTACAAAATAGCGCGACAGCGAAAGATACTGTGACACAGAGGGACAAAGAGCACTTACGAAAAATACTACTCCACCATATTCAACGACAAGCGTGTCATGGTTACCTTTATATTCAGCTGAGGAATAGCTGAATTCGTTCATTGCGCGTTAATAAACAACAGATAGTCTAAATTTCCTGAGCCGGCGTGCCTCATAATCCAATCATGGTTCTACCTACAAAAGCCCCACAAACTATAGTATTACGAACAATTTCTTGATGCGCTGCTCTATTCTCTCGAATTGTTTCAGCAGGTGCTGAAGTGAGTGATGCCTACGGGCCAGGTTAAAAGGCACTCCATGAAGTTCGTCACCCGAGTATACTCAGCGAAACTGCGAAAGACGCCGTAATCGAAGTTCCGGGTTTAGTTCGAGCCTCTAAGTTAATTTGAATACATATTTCTGACACAACACGTAAGCATGCTTCTACGCCACTCCGTCTGAACGAGAGCGCAGCGGCCGAAAAGCAGATTAAGTCTGCTTAGCGGTACATTGAAGGGAATATATCTTTCATCTTACAGCAGGGACTTGCTTCCCTGTTATTGTCGCTATAGTGGTACTTCTATTAAGCAGCATGCACAATTTCTTTTCGTGCAGAAAAAAATTCACACCATCTTCGCAAAGGGAACCCTGCTGAGATGCGAAACAGCAGCGTTACCGACGCTTGCGTTCGGCTTCCCTGGCTCACGCCTAGTCGGAGTTGCAGGCGCGACATCACCATTCGCGAACGCGATCGGCTTCGTTAACTCTCTCAACGCCAGCGACGGCCGGGTTAGGCTTAATCGCTTCGGCAGATGTTTCGGTGGGCGAATGAGCGTCGTCTTCCTGCGTCTTTTCATCGCATATAAACGAGCCGAATGTTACCACTCGATGTGCGCTTGAGGGTTGCGAGCGGTGGAGATGGTGAAGCGAGCGAAGTGACACGTAAAGACATGTTGCAACGCGTACGTTAGGCACGCGTCAGGTTTATTGCACGTGAACCCACGAGTCGGCGGTGTAGTGAGCGGCGGTCGCAGTAGAGGCAGATGTTGTGGGCGAAAGGACGAGGCGGCAGCTGCGGGCGCTGCAGCGAGTGCACGGCAGGTGAGAGAGAGAGAGACATCAACGCGCACTGCAAGGGGAGCGTGACGTTAGCGCAGCTGCGGTGTGACCAACTTGGCATCGCTCCAACACCTGTAGCAAGAAGAACGCACTGCGGCGCTTTCGTACGTACAGTCGACCATAAACGTTTGCGGACCATGCCAGCGCATGGCCGAAAGCCCCTTCGCGACACTTCCGTTACGTCAGCGGCGGTCGACAGCACCGCAGCGCCTTGAAAGCTTCCCGCCTCTAATCGATGGCCTGTCTCTTTTCTGACTGGGTACAAATAATTTTAACCTTTTGCTTTTTAACCCGACGCGCTTTTGGCATCTCCTTCTACAAGCTTGTGCCTGGCCAGCAGTCTATGAGCATAACTGTTGTCAGTCGCAATATTTATCACAAAGTGACACGTAGCCAACAGAACGCCGTTTGAGGCACGCCGTGGTAGTTTCGATCCTTTTATGAAAACAGCAATATGATGGGTATACTGCAGCTTGGCACTTCGCATGAAAACCACGAACTAACAATGCACTACGTGGCAGTACAAAACTGAAAGGCCAGTGAATAAGAAGACGACCCGTTTCCGGCCTAGAACTGTGGTCGACGGTAAATGACGCACCACTAGGTGGCGCGGACAGGCAGTTTGGCACACGCTCGCATGGTCCGCAAACTTTTGTGGCCGACTGTACGCAAGGAGAGACAGCGTTACACAGGCTGTCAAAGAGCTGCTTCGCATCTAAAAAGATGTATCACGGTAAGCCATTGCAACTACAGCATAATTAAACATCGCGGCCACCGATCGAGTGCTTAGCATGCACGTCGGCGTAGAAAAGCCTGCTTTTTTTTTGCACCAGTTGATTTAATATCGCCGGCGAGTTAAGATCAATATTAGTCCACACTGAGCTAGCTATACGCTGCAGCGAACTCTTTACAAAACCACACTGAGGATTAGTGCCTGAGGCGTTCTGCTGCTGATGTCGCGTGTTCAGTTCCTTGCGGCGGCGGGTGCGTTCTAAAAATGGTACGCCCAAATACGCGCTGTGCGGTTTGCTAAAAGAAGCAACGAATCGTGATGCTCGTTTCGATCGGCTCTAAAGCAGAGCTATAGAGTGGAATGTAGAATCTTGTACAATGCTGGGAGCACACGCGTTTAGCGTTCTTGCGGAGCAGCAGCGCGCCCGCTACGCCGTGGTCTGAATGGAAACGGCAGTCAAGCTAAAGGCACTTATTCGGAGCGCGCCGTTTTAACCTCGTACAGAATCGCTGTGCGACGATGCAGTAACGCCGCTATTTGCGCTCCCTATTACGTCAATGCGTGCCAGGGCGCCTCAACAATCGACCTTTCGGCTTCTGTGACCCCAAACAAATTCCTACCCATTCTGTTGCCGTTCAAGCCCGTGGTAGCTTAATATTATTGTTTTCGTAATCCAATATAAAAACACGTATACAAATGGCAACAAGATCAACAGAGCATACTGACAACTATACTATAGATAGAGAAGTGCACATGACCCCGGGAACGCAGAACAGAGTATTTTTCCTTTATCTTTGTCCACAGAGAGAAGAAAAAAAGTTCTTACGCATTCACCCAACAAAACTGGAAGGTGGACATTGTCTTTCTTCTCGGTCCATCTCCTGATTTTCCCACCTTTGCGACAGCTTCCCGCGCCTCATCAGCCTCCGTGGTATATGTCCACTTTTGACCGAGCGACGATGTCACGTGATCACGTAATGAATTGACATTACAATTTTTTTTTCGATCTGTGGTGTCATGACGACACTATATCGTGATGCCATTCCATACTGATTATCTTTTGCACCACTCGTGTTAACGTCGACGCCGCAAAAAGAGGACCAATGCTGCCGTTTTACCAGACATCCTGAAATACAAAAAAAAAAACGCGTACCACCAGGAAGTATTCGAGATAGAGCAGAGAAGGGCGCCTTTTTCTGTTGTCTCTTGTATCTTTCCTTGATGATATACACGTCTTTTTTTTTTTTCAGTGAGCTTGTGCTAAACTAGACCAGCAACAAGATTTACTGGTGAGGCACCCAAGGATTTTGTATTAAAAATAAGGAGAAAGGGAGTGCTACAATTGATAACTTGGTGCCCAATCGGAAGGGTTAATATAAAAACGAAATCCTTCTTTCTAGGCACATTTTCAACGGGGTCGTCAATCCCTCCGTTCTGTTTAAAAAGCTGACCTTCGCTGCTTTAGCCGTGCCTTTTTGGGGGGTCAAACATGTTTATACCAACCCAGAGTGGATAATGGCGCCGCCCACAGAGCTTTGGCTGAAAGGTAGATACAGCGTGCGCAACACAGTCCAGAAGTAGCTGCGACAGTGAGACGACAATGCATTTTCTGAAATACCACTCTGTCTGTGGCCTTTGACTCGTTCGCAAAAGAAGCCCGTAAGTTGTATTTACTCATTCACTAGCAACGCACTGGTCACCGGCTTCGTTTCAATGAAAGGCAGCACCGAGGCTAAGCCTATGCGTAAATACGATGCGTAAATACAAACGCACATGCCCGACCACGATCACTAAATCTCACACTCACTTCTCTACTCGCTTTTTTTTTTTTTGGCGACTGCTCCGTACCATTTCTTTCGTGTCGACGTGCGCAATATCTAGAGTGCTTCGTATATGGAGAAGGTATCCGCTCAGGAATCGCAGGTTAGGATGGCCGAAGTAGGCAGCTGGAATTCCGGAGGCCAGCGAGTACAAACAAAAGGAAGATTGCTCAATGCGCGCTTTTTCTCCGGATTTTAAGTGGCGATAAAAGCACCCGCGCAGTTCTGCCGGAAGAAAGAAGCGTGCATCCGGTGCTATACCACTTTACAGTCGCGTACCTCGGCGGCCTTCTTGCTGCAGCTTACGCTGTCGTGGAGCCTACCGATGCGCGGATCGCTGTGACAAGTAGTAAATATTCTTTGTCGTTTTTTTTTTCGGCAAGGCTGTTTAGATGGGCGTCCACACAAGAGCACGTGTGTGTAGAAGCATAGCGTTCTGTTGTGCCAAGTGTCGATTTCCTGCGTATATATACGCGCGCAAACGCGTCCTTGGGTTTGACGCCACAGCATTTTCGACCTACTCTCTCGGACAGCTCGACGCGAGTGTCCGCTGCAAAAAAAAAGCGTATATTTTTGTGCGTGCTCCGTGGGATCGCCCGTGCCTGTATATACGCAAGACGTGCAAGTGCAGCTAGGGTGTGCCACAGAAGAACTCCGTGTTCCAAGCGGACAGTGTACAGTGAAAGAGGTGTCGTCGTGACCCCAACGCTTCAAATTCAAGTTTGCCCAATCGGCGTCTTCGATGATGCCCTTTCTTTGTGCGGTGAGCGCCACCCGTTGCGAACTGTCGTGCAGCCTTCCTGCGTGCCGAACTGTCGAAGGATTTTGTCCCTTGCAGTGCTTCCCCCACAAGGTGCCGACCACAAGGTTGCGGCGACGCAATTCGCACGTGCTCCTACCAGAAACGTAGTGATGTTACTTTCCAAGCTCAAAAAAGAAAAAAGAAAGCAGCCTCTACCAATCAATACAGAGAGACGTGACGCTGCATGGTCAGCGCCACTGGGTGCGCTGGTGGTCCACCAGAAAGACCCCTCCCCTGGACAGCTGCCAAGCGCCGAGCGCGCCACGCCCAGACCAGCAAGTCCTCAGGCCTTGCCTTCCGTTTAGTACAAAGTAGACATTCGCTGAATTGTGTGCTTTTTTTTTGTCCCAAGAAAATCCGCACACGTACACACTCTGATATCTGTTTCACATCCAGCAATACGCCAGGTGTTCTCGCGAAGACTGCTGAAAATTTTCAAGTTAACAAATAAATGTCAGTTATTTAGATCTTCAAAGACCACATCATTCAAAACATTATGACACGTAACTTGTTGCATTTGATTACTTCCCCTAAGTGAGCACTAATATAATAAGTACATTCGGTCTGCTGTTCAACGTAAAGATGGTGACAATTTGTGCCTATAGTAAATTTTCAACGCGCGTAAGATATCCTAAGTTTTGCGGCGCAAGCATATATCTTCATTACTTGAAAAGTAATTAGTAAATGACTATTAATTTGTTTTACGAGACGCTGATGACTCAAACTAAGCTCGATAAAGCTCGCCAGAAATGCCACTGCGACCCAGCTTCTTAATATTTCCGCACTTCAACCAGAATCGCCAGGATTTAGTGTCACTGTTTAGTGGCATCTGACACTAAAATAGCGCCCGCGTTTCTTCGTGTTAAATTTAATGAGATCGCCCCTTTTTACCTTTTGCTCCTCTAAAGTCGGAACAACATTCTATACAAATATTTGTCCGAGCCGAAATCCCACTTAATTGGGTATAAATGGGCAAACTGTAGGCCTTTCTAAAATTTTCTGCGCGGTTGTGAGCTTTCCCTGTACTAAGGGAAAGCCTGCACACCAATATAGACGGTCGTTGGGAATCACCACAGGCGCAAGCGAAGCCGCCAACGTTCGCTCGCGAAATAATGCTGACACGGGCAACACAGGACGGTGATGTAAAACGTCCACCTACTTCCGTTGGTATCCATGGTGCTTTCTTTCCTCAACTTGAATAGACACAACGCAACTGAAGCGGCTAAAGAGTCCCGAGCGTGTAGGGCGCAAGGCATACGGGAATCTGGATGTTCCACCCGGATATACTGCGCAACTAAGCAACGCGTGTGCTTTTTCTAAGCCGAGGCGCTGTTGTGCAGATGCGGGCGCTGTGCTGCAGGTTGCCGTACGTGATCATGTCCGAATGTGGCCAAAAAAACATTTCAAGTCAAAGCTGCGGGTATCGCTGGTTATCTCTTGGCCACCATCACGAGTGAAAGGTGTTATCGAAGTGAGCCCCGCACCGCGAGGTACATGACGAGATAGAGAGGGATCCTTATTTCGCGCGACGTTTTCTTCATGCACGGCGAAGCAAAGAGCATGTCACACGAGTGCAGTCGTTAACGTGACAGTCGATGATGCCTGCGCAGCATGACCGGAAAATATTTCATTACAAGCCACGACTGACCTATAGTTTTTGTGTCGTCGTAGGTGTTTCATGGGCACTCATTTTCAGATTTCTGCATGAAAATGAAAGCTTGCGAAGTTACCCTACGCTACAAAAGTCAAGAGAAAGGCTTTTTTGGGCCCGGGCTCTCTCTGGGGAAGCGTGCAAACGCTTATGGTAAACAGCCACCGAGAAGTATTAACTAGACATTATTCAGAAATTGCAGACATAGCTAGTAAACAGGCTATAGTGTTATCCTTCATTCGAGCGCCCACCGGTGTTACGAATCTGATTGCAAAGAAAATTTTTATCGAGTTTGTGATTGATTGTACGAAATAATGTTTGGCAGTCTTCGCTATCACATCCGGCATTTGCACTTGAGATACTCTATTCATAGTCATGATGTATATGTATTGCAGGATGCCCCACGTGACATTTTCAAAAAGTAAACGGTGATTGCGGCGCTGAACAAAGGCCACCGCCCTCTCAACGGGCACAATCATTAGGCACTTTCGGTACTTCCTTACAAGAAATTCTTTTTGAAAAGCACAGTTAAAAGAAATGGTTATAGCTGTGGATAGAAAACTCCTGGCAGCCTGGACGAAAGAGTCTATGAAAAAGTCACGCAAATGTTGGCGTTCGTTTTGCGCATCGGATGCGAAAGTGATTAGCATTTGCACTGAAACACGCCCGTCTGCACAGTCACCATGATACGCCTAATGAAAATGAGCTCCGTAGATTTTGTGTACGCCTAATAAGGGTATCTGAAAGCACACCCTGCGCTTCGTGGTAATTAAAGCGCGGCGCTTTGTCTTAGACAACTCTGTACCCATCTGTTCGAACCAGTCATTTACACTATTTGAACCAGTATTAAGATATTCTAATTAGTTTCCAGTAATTGTTTCATTGTACGCGAACAGAAATTATTTATGGGTGCTTGGTGAAGCTCTTTTTTTTCCCACCGAATAGCCGCCAATATACCAGAGTCGAGTAGTCGGGGGCATGCACGAGAAAGTGACGCGCACATCGTCAGCGTAGTGCGGGTGGCTAATGAGCCGAGTAATCAGTCGTGAGGCCAATATTCGACGCAGCCTGTTTCCACACAGCTATATTTCGCCACGGCACTCTATAAGGGGCGGTGAATTGGGGAAGAAACGAACGAAAAGCCAACCACACTAACAACGACTGCACTGACCTTTACAGCGAAAGAGAATGCCGGCTACTCTAAGCGACATTACATGCGCGGGGCATCCTGCATACGAGCAGTTGTATCACATCGATATTTGTACAATCTCGCTCCGTCAGTGAACCGAACACTGTCGAGCCATCTACACCTTTGAACGCGATGCACTGTTCCTGCGACCCAACATGCATATATTTTAATAAAATTGTTACAGAACGACGTACCTCCCGGACCGTAAGCATCCGTGGCACAGAGTAAAGCGATATATGTATGATATATTCGCAGTGCGAGCATTTCACGACTTATTTTGTCACTCTTGTTCTGGTCAGTGAGCCCATCTGTTATGTATACAGCATATTCCTTTTCGAAACAGATAAAGCTATGTTTACGAAAAACGACCCTGTGTCTGTGACTCACTCGCATTGATTGACAAGCACACAGCGCACACCTCGCAGCCGCAAGAGGCCTCCATGGGTAGCTCGCAAGGCAGGGAAGTGCGTGTTCATACGGTAACGATTAAATACGCAAACGGGAACGTAAAGAACGGTAACAAACGCTATACGTTGCGGTGCACATCCAAAGAAAGAAAACGTCAAAGATTGTGGCCAGATCGAATGGAACATAAACCATGCACAGAAGCACTACGCAGCTGTGAAAGCGCGGATGGCAGGAGGTCTTATCGAACCGATCATCGCTGAAGATGCAGATCTTGCAACCCAGATTTGCACGAACGCGTGTTAGTCGATTGTAATTTCAATACATTGAAATGGTGATTCACGAGGCGATACTGCATACATAACACTAAAACCCGAGTATATAACGTCGGTGCTCTTGTCAGATGAAAAGAACTACATATCCAACGAAGATTGACCAGTATGCGCTTATGTATATAGAATGCGTCCGCTGCATCTAATGCTTCTTTCTACGCGCTGTAAAATCCACCGATTTTGGAAGCATATATATGTCAACAGATAATATATTCTCTCCCTTTCTGCATCTTCCATCGTACTGCTATTGCAGTATATTCTATCAACACGAACCAACTATCTCGAACGCTATGTTCTCAACACAGTAGAATTCCTTTACGTCTTCCTGGTTATTACGTTGTATGAAGACTGTCACCGCATAGCGACCACAGACCCTGCAACCAATCTGCGTATTTACCGATTATGCCTTCGCCTTTCAACGATAAAAATGGCGGAAACAAGTTTTCAAATAAAATGTTCAATGAGGTATATTTTAAAAAAAGTGAAAATAACTTTAGAGCATTTGTTTTCTTGCCTAACACAATACCTGTCGATGCAGAGAGGCCATTACATAACGGGAGACAAGGGGTGGTTGACAGCGGGTGTGAGTGTATATGCGCAGATACTCATCAGCATTTTATTACCGTTTAATCAACCAATCAGTGTATCAAGAGGTGATGAATGGTGAATATCTTCACGTATGCGCGTACTAGTGCGAAACGACATAGGAGTTATATTATGTAAAAGTCGAAACCAGGCAGAGTATCAGCTCCCGACACCGTACATTTCCCACCCATGATTCCATTTTTTTTGTTCGTTTTCCCGAGCGGACCGCAAGCAATGAATGCATGTGGTATACTTTTAGTTTTCGCATCTCCTTTGTTGCTTCGTCCTGCTGGACAATCTCTCGCTGAAACCTATGTTCGCTCATTTCATGCAGACACGTTCGCCTGCTTCTGTCTTTAGAAAATAATAACAAAGTGGAGCTGCCATTCACACTCCTTTAAATCGGATATCCTACACAAATGCAGTATACATGCAACAATATCTAATAAGCTCTCCGCTTTTCGTAATCGCAGAATTACCTTAAATAAAGCAAATTTTCCCTATAATTCAATATTCAAGGGGGGAATGGGAGCTCAGTGTTTTGGAGCAGCCCTGGAACTAGAAATAATGCTGTGTGGGAACAGCTTTCGGGCGGTAAAAAGGGAGCTTTGGAGCAGGTGCAGAGCACCAGAAGGTGTGTTTTCAACTTTTCATCATCGTCAAACAAAATCAACAATTTTAATGGTTTTCACTAAACATTCAGTACTAATGAGCTTTCCAGACTTACCACGTGTGTGTGTGTGTGTGTGTGTGTGTGTGTGTGCGTGCGTGTTTTGTGTGTGTGTGCGTGCGTGCGTGCGTGTGTGTGTGTGTGTGTGTGTGTGTGTGTGAAAGAGAGAGAGAGAGAAATCATGCCCATTTCATACTCCGTCTGAAACAAAAAGTGACAGTTTCGCCAAAAAGGCAAAGCAATGAATGCGATAGCAACAAATTCGAATGTTTTAAGAAGCAAGGCTAGCATCCAATCTTACGTAATTCTGAAGATGACTTGTGATATGTGGCGTTTACCATTTCAAAACTACTATATGATTATGAGAGACACTGTAGTGGAGGGCTCCAAAAATTTCGACCACCTGGGGTTCTTTAAAGTGCACCCAAATCTGACCACACGGGCCTACAGCACTTCCGCCTCCATCAAAAATGCAGTTCACGTAACTCTACAAAACGCCCCGCCGGGGTGGTCTAGTGGCTAAGGTACTTGACTGCTGACCCGCAGGTGGCTGGATCGAATCTCGGCTGCGGCGGCTGCATTTTCGATGGAGGCGAAAATGCTGTAGGCCCATGTGCTCAGATTTCGTTGTACATTAAAGAACCCCACGTGGTCGAAATTTCATATCGTGGTTTTGGGACGTTAAACCCCACATATCCATTTATCAACTCTACAAAACGCTGATGTAAAGGCACGTTTACACTAGAGCGACACGACACTGACACGACCCCGAGGAAAACACGAAGTAGACGCAGACCATCAGCCGACGAGTCGACCCCCGACGACGTTGCCAGGCTCCCAGGGGCTGAGGACGACGACGACGCCTCAAAAGACAGCATGTCGTCGCAGTGTAACATAATGACAGACCGAAAACACAAGCAAAACGCATCGGCAGACCTGTCGTCGGGAGATCCGCGGCTGAGCGAAAATTTGCCGATATCTTTGCTGCAAACGAACATGAAGGGAGAAATCTTGGGGGATATAACAATTCCCCCTCCCGAGGCTTCCATGACGTTTGAATAGCCGTTTTGCGCATCCCATAGAAGTCTTTTCATCGCTTCCCTTTTGTGTCTCCGCATCCCAATCTCTCGACCCGCGGATTATGGCAGTGGCTGCGCCGCGTAGACGGAGAGGAAGAGTGGCAGAGCAGAGAGCATGGCTGAAAATGAGGTGCATGCAGGCGTGCAAGTGTAGTCGGTGTCGCTGCGTATGCCTCCAGTGTGACTACAGAATTAGCCAAAGAAAGGCTGTGAGCACGACAAGGCGTAGACGGAGTCTTCCAGAGACCATCGGCGATGCAACTAACCAGATGATGATCCAAACCACGTGACCACTCCATGTTTCGGTGAAACTCTCAGTTGTCGCTTAGTATGATATCGCGTTAAAGAAGCGCAAGTGTGCATCGCGGAAAGCTGATAGCGTTCTTGCGCTATTTCAGTAGCGGCGTATCCCAGACCATGTATAGTTTAGAAATGCTCCTTGGCGTCACCAATGCACGAGTTAAGATAATCGTCTGAAAGTGCCTGCCATCTTTTTTGCACTGTGGCAAATTGTAAGAAAATAGTTTCTGGTAGGTCTGCTGGTGTACTGTACTCGTTTATTGGTGGCGATGGGGCAAGTCAGACATTTGCACTTGATTGATTGATTGATATGTGGGGTTTAACGTCCCAAAACCACCATTTGATTATGAGAGACGCCGTTGTGGAGGGCTCCGGAGATTTTGACCATCTTTAACGTGCACCCAAATCTGAGCACACGGGCCTACAACATTTCCGCCTCCGTCGGAAATGCAGCCGCACATTTGCACTTGTAAAAGCACACTGCCGTTTAGCGCTCGATCCTGCCACGTTCCCGGCTGGTGCAAATCGTCGTTTTACTGTATTACTATGTATATAACAGTTACTCGTGTTGATGCCACCCCTTTCGTGGATAACCACGGCTGATTGATTGATTGATTTGTGGGAGATAACCACGGCGATAACAGCATTGGAAGCCCCAGAATGAACCGAATTATAACGTGACCTAAATGCACTGGATATGAATGCGGATGCTTCTTTGGTGCAGCCAATGCTGAGTGTTGCTCGGTCGACAATAACAATCGGCTAAATTTGGCATTTTACACTTCCAATAAACTATTATCACGAAATTCGCCATTTATGCGCAGCCTGGCGCAGTAGGTCAGATTGGCGCAGAATGGCGCAATTGGCGCAACACTTCTACCCCTGAATATTGCTGCTGTTACGCTCGTTGCAATGTGCTGAATAAACATGGAAAAAATAACGTCCACGTGGTTTGTGCAAGAGTGCTTATAGGTATGTGGTAAAAATGTGCTAACCCACAAAAACTGCAGCTGCAAAATTTCTGCCGTTTGACGCAAAGGTGCTTCCTCCCACCCCCGTAAAAAAAAAAAAAAAAAAAAAAAAACTTTCGATGCAGCGCTGATTCCAGTGCTAATTCTGTGGTTACTTTAGTTCTTCTGTAGGGCCCTGCTGAAGTTTTAAACCTTGCACCAAATGCAGCTACACTACCATGAAACTGCAGGAAGATTGCAGAGCGGCCAATCCAGCGATTCCCTTGGCAATCACCCGCTTGCCGAGGAGGTGACACCCTTTCATGAGCGGCGCGCGTATCAGCCAGATGTTTTAGAAGCGATTTTTCGCAATTTTTAGGTAAACTGTCGCGATAATTTTTCGTTATTTTTGTAGTTTGTGATTTCACAACATGTTCGTTTATTTTGCACTAGTTTTGAGCATTGTAAGCCTTATTTAAGAGCTGTATTAACCAAAGCCATCCATGAATTTTTTCAGGGTGTGTTTCTGCGTAGAATGGTGAACTTTGAAAACTGGAGATCGATCTGAAGGCGTGTAAGTACTTCAGCATCAGCCAAAAATTTTAAGCATAAAAAAATGGCAGCATATCCACGGAGTGAATGATGGAGAGTGGGGCGAAGCATCCGCGCGTCCATTCGTTCTTGATTCCGTCCGTCCATGCGTGCGTCAGTGTGACTGCCCGTGCGTCCATCCACCCATCCGTGCGTGCGTCTGTTCATGCGTCCGCACGTCCATCTGTGCGTCCGTCCCGGCGTTCGTCCATGCATCCGCTCCTGCGTCCGTCCATGCGTCCATCCGTCCGTGCAGCCATCCGTGCGTCCGTCCACGCATCTGTCTGTGTGTCCGTTCATCCACCTATTCAACACTGCAAGTACCACCATCTCGCACCTTTTCATCATATATTCCTCATATAGAAGCGCCGCCATCCAGCGGACATTCCAATGACAGAAAGAGAGGTGGCACACGTACACTTTCTTAAGGCTTGCGCTTCGTGTCTACTTCCCACCTCTAACCACCTCGAGTTAATGGTATATACTAGTTCACTGTATTCATGGCACTGCGGCCCAACGCTGGCTAAACCTTTCTAAAACCAAGGAGGTTACACCCAGCGAGTATAACGTAGCAACCCTTTCTTGTCAGATAGTGTTCAATGTACATGCCAATGGCTGCTAAGGGGTAATGAGAGACGGGAGAATTTGGCTTTTAGTTAACGCTGCGAATTTTTTATTGTTCAACAACGCACAGAAGATATGTCCCACCGGCACCACCTTGAAGGTCAAAATGTAAGACTGGTTACACACTACTACTACGACTACGAGGGACGAATGGGTGCCGCTATAAGGAGCTTCGCCCCTAAAAAATTACGGCAGATGTCAGCACCTCCTCAACTGCCTCCTAGTTACGGTCCTGGTATTGAACACTGTGTGACCATGCGTGCGACACGTGATTGATTGATTGATATATGGGGTCAAACGTCACAAAACCACCATATAATTATGACAGACGCCGTAGTGGAGTGCTCCGTAAATTTCGACCACCTGGGGTTCTTTAAAGAGACACAAAATTCAAATAACATTTTACGTCAGAGTGAAAGCTCAATACAACATCTAAAATGACAATATTATCAAATGTAGTGCCCCACTTATCGAGAAATTAAGATAAATGCACGAGAATACGTGCGCCCCAGTAGGGCATTCTCGAAATGATACCGATGACGCCAGACGAACTGCCTACAATTAATCACTAGTAATTGATCGAGCTGCACTTAATAAAGAACATTTTGTGCATCAAGAGACGCAATGAAACGTTGCTTAATTGTTCGTTGCTATTTGAGTTATAGAAAAAATAACCGCTGGACTTTACTCTGGGGAATGGCGCGAGTGGTTCAAAAATTCAATTTTCGCGTGGTTACGCAGGACACGTTGAGAGGATGCAGTTGAACAAAAATGCGTCTATCATCTCGAAGCCAATGGCAGGAAATTGATCATAGGCCATTGTCTGCTGTGGCTCCCGCTGCTTTCGTTCTGTCTACTATAGTGTCGGCGACCGCGCAGTAAAGCCAGGCAACGTTGTGCACGGCAAGAGTGACGTGAGTCGAACCGCTTCTCGAGGCAGGTAAATTTGAAGTGCGCTAAACGAATGCGGGCCACTAAAACGTAATTTTATTTCAAATAAGCCCTTCCTTGGCACAAAAGTAGCACTACAAGGTTTCTGTACCGCTATTTCAACTATCAACGTCGACTTAACAATTGCATTTAGTATCCCTTCAACGTGCAGCTAAATCTGAGCACACGGGCTTAGAGCATTTTCGCCTCCACCGAGAATTCAGCTCCTGCAGCCTGGATTTAATACCGCGACCTGCATGCAGGTCAGCAGCTAACAAGTACTTTAGCCACTAGACCGCTGCGGCGGGGCATCTGACACGTGAGAGTGGATGGACAAGCCGAGCCCATTAAGTGCTAAAGCGCACTTAAAATTACCGTAAGTAGGAGCGACAAACTCACCCATTCAGCATACACAAATTAAGTAGCTATATAACTTCGGGAATTTTTAATGACAGGTCTTCAAAGCATCGTTCCAAGAAATGATCGGTGTAAGAAATGAACGCTACAATGCTCTTCGTTGATGCACACTGCTACGACCCGTCTCAGGAGTATCTGCAAGCTCAGAAGAGCGGCGTTACTTCGCACAATGTGGGTCAGCATGACCATGCACTGCACTTAAAAAATAAAAAAAAAGGTGCTTTGCAATTTCACGGCCGCTAGATGAAAACGTGGACGGGTGGTGTGCTTTTTCATGCAGCGGCCGTGGCAGGTTTGATGGTACCCGCCATTACTACAGCGCTCCGTAATGCAGGCAAGCTTCACAGTTAGAAAGAGTGGCGCTTCAGTCTGCGTGACGTAGCATTAGGGATCAAGATCGCGCGAGTAGCAAGGTATATGTAAACTGGTAGCGTAACCTCCTTAGATGCCCATTGATCCAGTAGTCGGGGGCTTGTTGCCACCATCACTATCTACGTGAGGAGAAGACAACTAAGGGCAAACAAAAAAATTAAAAAAGAATAAAATGTGACGTCACAGCCGGAATCGGTTGCAACGTCGCGCATTGGAACCTAGATTGGGGTGAAATTGATTTTTTTCTAATTGCTGACCTTTTACGTGCCGTTAATATTACGCAACTTTATTGCGCCTTCTGCCTTGCTAATTGCACGTGCGAGAGAAACGAATAAAAAAAACGAAGATTGAGGAAGCAAGGGTGTTTTATTAGCCAAATCACGTACTTCATTCATGTTCATTCATGTAGCATTGTCCAGGGCTAACATCCTTGCCAGCACCAGCGCCTCATATCAGCTTACCGCTTCTTAGTGTTGCTGTTGGCATTGTTACACAACTGCCAAGTGGTTATATAATGAACCATATGCGGCTGTTTAACGAGTGTGCGTGCGTGCATTGTCACATATCAATAGCACCACTTGGTAACGTTTTGAGCAATAAAAAATTACAACACAGCCACCTTCCATCCGCATAATATCGACTCCCAAGGTACGTAAAATTTGACCATTTTTTTCTTAACGTTCTCGCGTTCAAATTACGACTATTTGTTCTCGCCAGTTTCTTATGAAACACTCAATCACCTGGGGCGTATTCGCCCGTGCATGGTATACAGGTATATGTGCCAAAAGTGTGTCTGGCGGAAAAGGTTTTGATGACACTTGGTTTCTTTATTGGCGCAAGGGCCACACTTGGCCAAAATGCGCCAGGAAAAATTACATTAAAATAGCAATGATGTGAGGTTTGCGGGAACACGTAGGAGATGCAAACTATAAGGATGTTACGTGGCTGTATAGGGGCATATACTCCACATAAGGCGCGTAAAGCGTGTCAGTATTTAAAAAAATCACGAGGGTGACATGCAATGCTTTTAACACAGATCAATTGCAGTGCTCGTTGAATTTATAATGAGGTATATGGGTCTGGCGGAAAGGTTGTGGCAACGTACGCGACGGGATTTGGACATCATGCATGTCATGACCAGCGGGCCATGTTCGTCAAACCATCCTATACCTTCCCATGCTAATTTTTGTTTACACCAAGTTAACGGGGTGAGGACGAGAGCCCCCATAAGTAGGTGGCTAAATAGATATATAGATGGATAACCTGATATGAAGATGCTAAAAGTGGCCACACTACGTAAAATTTTCGCATTTACAAGTAGGGGGTCTCTGGCGCCACTGAGAGTCGTACTCGGTCCCTCCAATGCAGGAAGCGAAGGCTCTACCCACTCGGCTACTATGCACAGCGGTTTGGGAAGTGGTAGCCGAGGAAACATCTACACAAAACCTGACAAGGAGGTGGGCGAAAGGCAATGAAGATGAAATGGGGGGGGGGGCTGACACTTAACCTACCCCCTCCCCTGTCTAGATCCGCCACTGTTACAGCATATTCAGACAATAATTGAGCAATACAAGTGGGGCAAAGAAATGAATTTTATTGCACAATATTGTGCCTAGCAGAAGAGGCCCTTTAAACCACGCCACTTTTTCAAAAAAATGCGAATTAATGATTAAGCCTGGCTCTGCTAGATCAGTCCTAATGGCTTCGCCTACTTTTTCTTCCGATCCTTGGATGTCTTGCCCGTCCTAGTGCGCCTCCCGCGCACAGACGACGACCGGCTGCTCGGGGCCATCCGTGCCTTCCCGTGCCTCCCTCCGTGCCTCGAGGACGAGCGACTACGGGTGTGGCGTCGCTTCTTGCCACGCTTCGAGCGCCGGCTCAAGGTCGAAGAAGACGTAATGGACCGAACATGGCGGCGGCTCCGGGTGCGCCTCTTCCTAGGGTGGCTTGCTTCCGACGATGCAGAAGAGCTACGTGTTCGCGCTTTACGATCGGGTCCGGTATAGCTACTGCGCGATGAGTGTCTAGACCGACCACGGCTCACCTTCTTGGGTGGGCGACGCTTTGGTCCCTCACTTGCCGTGTAATTTGGGCTTTCCGAGGAGGAGCTTCGAGAGCGCTTCGTACGGCGCATTCTCGGGGCCTTGGCTGCCACTTCCTTGCTGGTAGAAGGGTTTTCTCCCTCGGGCTGCGTCACCTCCGTGGCCTTGCGCAACTTCCGAGCCGGCGTTGATGCAATGGGCGTCGGTGCGAGCGGCCCATCCGACGAGGTCTTTGGCAGTCGGCCGCGTGGACGCTTGGTAGCTGCAGCCTCGTTGGAAGAACCGGCCGCATTCTGATCAGCGGCAGCCTGACGCTTCCCTCGCCCGGCCTTTGGCGGAACGCCGTCGGCCTCCACCGCTTTCTTCACCATGGCGTCGTCGCTCCGGAACTCGTTCTCGCCTTAGTCGTCGAACGTGAAGAGCCCGCCGTGCTCCTCAGCCTTGGAGCTCACCGGCAAGCGGGCGCCAGGAGACGACGGCTTTGGCGGAACAGCGGCGAGAGCGCGAGGCGTGCAGCCAGCTGGTCTGAGCCCCTGCCACTGATTGAGGCCCCGTTTGGTTCTCGTGCACCGCGTGCAAGTATTTCATCTTTCTTCCTTGCTTGTTCCTATGTGTCCTGGTTCATACCTATTGTGGCAGATTGGCCGAAAAATCGGGACGTATTTTAATGGGTAAAAATGAATTTTTGAATTTTGATCAAGAAAAAAAAATACTATTCTCGTGGAAATCTTTGTAGCTTGTGCCCCTACTAAAAAGAAACCGGACTCGAATCCTGTTGAATTGACAATCAAATATTGCGTTCCGTTGAACCACAGCGCCGTGGACAATTTGAATAAAAGCCTAGACAAATTTACTTAAGAAAGTTAGTGTTATTTATTTATGAACTGTATTTAGTGCTGTTCGACGAGTTGAACTTTGAGACAATTATTCCGGGGTATTTTGTAATCCTGGAGCGCAACTATATTGTAATAACAATAAGCGCTACACCACTACGGTGGGCTAGGAAGAAAGGAGAAAGAAAAAAAAAGACAGGACGAAAAATAAGCATGGGGTCAAAGAGAGAAAATAATAAACGTTTGTTTCGAAACAAAGTTCCGAGCAATGGCCGGTATCACTTTAATTAAGGTGGGAGGTCTGGCTTGTATTGCCCGGCTGGTTGAGAGGGGAAGGAGGAAAGTCGCGCATGCGTAGTGTGAGGGCTGACTATGGACGCGTGACCTACCCGCCAGCAAGAGAGGCTCAGCATCTAAAAAAGAGGAAGGGTGTTATATGGGACACACCTATTGTCGGGTACAACTTGAGAAGGAAGGAGAGGCCCTGCTCTGATGACCGAAGCGCAGCAGCCAAATTGCTCCGCGACAAAAAAAATAGTACCGCTCAAAATATTGTTACTGCTTCTAAAGCGAGAATTTGTCGGTATAAATAACATTTTTTGTGTGTCGTGACGAGTGCTTTGGGAAGACCGTAATGATGAAAATGCTACAACACATGCCGGATCACAAGAGAAAAATAACCTCGTACCTTCTACAACGCTGTGTGTCGTCTACTACGAAGCAAGATCGACGGCACCGGGCGTGTAATTGTAAAGCAGTCGCTGGTTTCATAGCATTAGTTTCGTTCTTTGTGTGTGTTTGCACAAGCTTTTCTTTTCCATGTGTCAGGCTTTTTTTTCGGTTGCAAACCTGATATCTCGTGAGTTTACACACGTTAGCACATGGCATTTCGTGCCAGAGTTAATCAATTATACAAGTTGCGAAACTGCATTCTGAAATTCGGACACGCAGTCTGCCCAATTTGGGGGATGTAGCTAATGTTTGCGCTACCTGAAAGCAACAACAAAAAACAAAAATAATGTGTTTAATAGTAGGAGTGCGGATCAACAGGTCGCGAGACAATCTGGTCACTCCTGACAAGGGCAACGTTTCTAGACTAGGTAAGTTGCAAAACTCCCCGCGTCAGACTACTCGTCACACGGCGCCGGGACAGCTTCCGGTTTGGTGGCACTGGCGGCGCAACAAGCTTCCGCTAGCTGACGAAAACGCGTGGTCGTCGTGGCAAGACGCCGTGGCGACCGTTCTGAAAGAGCTTTGCCAACAGTATATTATCGAGATTTGTTTTGCTGCCGCAGAAACTTAATACTGCGTAATATTTAGTGGTGTAAGGCAAATACAGTATAATTATGGTTTTCTAAACTGCCCACAATAAACAATGCTTGATATATATAGCATAACATACGAGTCTGTCGGTTAGTTGCTAGTTGGTGTACGATCGCAATAGATTTTTAGACGCGAAAAACCCAATTACAATGTCTGGCATCCTCTTTTGTGGCTGTGTTTTTCGTGCTTGAAAATAAATTACAACTATGTGGCGCAATCTTGTGGCTTTTGTCTGGTTAAGTAGTCAGCTTTTTTTTTCATGTCAGTCACATTCTTTAGCAACTTAGACCGTCGAAAAGCTACGCGTGCGGCCATTTTCTTGAGCATGTCTTCCCTCTGCTTCTTCTGGAGTTCCTCTAATGAAACCTGTTAACACAGCTACAGCCAAAGCTTCGAGCAGAGACCGCACTTTGGGGTATCGGTGAGCACTTCGTAGTCATTACTCACGAGTCTGCCAGCTGACGCATTGGGACAACATGAACACACTGGCAGCTTTTCTATGTCCTTCAGAAGTTCTGCCCATGGGATGATGGTATCTGCTTTTCCAGGCGACTTGGCTAAGCGATAGTGACGGCTGCTAATGGTGACTGTCATGTCTTCTGCGACGACAACGCATTTCTCCACAAATAGCGCTCTTTTTTTTTCTTTGAGCCCTAGAAACTCCACAAGACGTTTTGTCTCGCCATTCTCAACAACGTTCCGCCAGCATGCAAAAAAAAAAGTTTTCTATGGTTTGAAGCGAAATGACGCCACTAGTTGACAGCATGTCGAGACTTATTTCACTGTCTTCGAGCTCAGTGCTCGGGGATAGTCTATTCGTTTTCGCCAATGATATTCTGGAAAATACCCCACTCCTATCGGGCAGCTTTCGCTTCTTTGTCGCGGGCCCCGCGACAAAGGTAATCGGGCAAATTCGGGAATATTCGTGGAACGCATCCTTCGACGAGGTCCCACTTTCCTCGTGCGATTTGTACCTCTTTACTATATGACGTGAGCGAAAGTCTTCAGGATGTCCTTCTCATGAAAGTGCATATCACACACACGTGAGGTGCTGAGGCAGTTTCTTATCCACACGAGGAATAGCGTGGTCCCATACCTCTCGCTGCTCAGGTACACGTGGGCACAAAAGAAATGTCGTGGTGTCTCTCAATTCCCGTAGCTACTCTACAGCCGATAACGCAACATCCGGGCATGATGAAAACACGCAACACATTCAAAGCAGAACAGGGCGCGCTGAAGCACAAAAATGTTCACGCAGAAAGAAGCCTCCACAGATATCGACGCACTGCAACATGCACAGCGATGGACGTTACGGGAGTGACACGAGCGAGCTAGGTGTTCTGTGAGCGAGCATGCAGTGAGTGAATCTGGATGCGACAGCAGCGCCACATTTGTCTCTGGCAGCGGCCGCGCAACATCGCTCAGTTTTGCAACTTACCTAGTCTAGAAACGTTGCTTTTCGCAAACGGAGACTGTACAGCGAGTGCAGTGCCTTTTGTGCACCCGGCAACTAGCAGAATCGTTCCTGTGAAAGCCCAAGGCGTACGATGTTTCCCACCGCGATATAAATCAAAGTGTATCCATGGTCCCGTATTTGCAATGTAATTTTGAGCAGATAATTTAAAGCGGCAATCAGCACAAGTCCAGTTAATTTAAAAATTTTGGGTGCAGTGTGCCAATTCCCGATCCCGATTTCGCCGTAACTTCGCGGAAGCGACAGCCCTTAAGAGCCACTACGCAATGTACTTTAGCTATACTAATAAGCGGCAGCTGAATAACTCCAGCCTCGCTACTTCCGGCATAAAAAATAAAATATAAAAAGAAAAGGGTCTCGTGATCAGCTGAATTAAATGTGCGCCTGCGGAAAAACAAAACATATTTCACTGCAGTACAGCAGTAACGCATGGGCAGCATGTCACAATGCTTTTTGTAGCGTCAGAGCGTCATGATTTACCTATTCTTTCTGGGAATTCAAAGAAATTATTAAAGAACAGTCTGGTGGGATTCATGATATACGAGACCATTCGATTGATGGCTGCTCCAGCAATTTTTGCACTTGATCTGCTAACGGAGTTTTTGCCTACAACGCCTACTTTGAAAACTCAATTCAAAAGTTTCAAAGGTAACGTTTTCCAGCCAAAACACATTGATGAATTTCGTCACATTAAATTCTTTATTTTACCAGAAAGAATGGGCGAATGGTCGCATACCGCGCTGACGCAGCAAGAAGCAGGCCGACATGCTGGCCGCATGTTACTACTGTGCTGTAGTGAAGATGTCTTCTTTTTCACAGGCATGCATTTGAGTTGATCATGTTTTCGTTGTTGTTGTTGTTTTCCTCTGTGGTGGCAGCAGCGAGGCCCGGCATCCCCCCTTATTCGCGGCAAAATTATGACCAGGTATTGTTGGCAAACATAACCCTTGGAGCCACAAACTAGCCAGCATAGCAAACGACCAGCCCTGATTACATTGAATAATTTTAAGTTGCTTGCCTTCAACTTTTTGTATGTTCCGTTAATTCAAAAACCCGCTCAATTTGAATATTTCTCACAGCCCCAGTGGTTTCAAATAATGAGGTTTTACTGTGCAATATAGCGTTTTAGAACAGTAACGTAACAACCACACGTTACACAATGCTTTGTATAACGTGTGGATCGCTAAATGCTTCAAACCATTGCAAAAGCCTCAGGTATAATTCTTCGTCATCAACCACAGCACGAACAAAGTACGCATATTTTATAATGCCTTACAAGCGTGCAGCGGGCACCACACTTTTTCGAACAATGACGAATAATGGAATAGTGGTCACTTCCCCACTAAAAAATATTATTTATGGCCTAGTGGGGTACCATGCAAGTGTGCTTGCAATAGTTGCCTCAAAAGTGTTTAAAAAGGCCACTTTCCCAGCTTTTGCTGTGACTGTACTACACATTCCACGCTGGCCTGGCAGTTTTTTTTATATACCCCATTCCTTGACACCACATGGCATTATGCGAAAGGCTGGAAATTAAAATCCAGTATTTCATCTCAATATTCTTTGTCAAGATCACCTTAGATAATTTAGAGATTTCTTGTGCAATTCCAGTGGATAACCACTACTAACTCAACTACCCGGTTTGGGTTGCTTTGTTTACAAAACTATGTAAACAGACTGCTTTGTCAATGCACTAGAACATGTTTCGATAAGCGCACAAAATTTTAGAATGTTCATCCCCTTTAAAAAATGTACATGACAGATCTATCGAAATGAATTACGTCAACCTGGTTTGCAAAACATGCTTTAGAGTGAGCAAGATTTATTTGCACTAAATCAACATGATGTCACAAAAATAATGTTTGCTATAACAGTACAATAATAGTCTCTCAAAAAAGGCATAACCTACATTGGAGATATGTCCCCAGCAGCAAGCTCCATCATATATTTTATGTCCTTGTTAGGACCTCTGATCCAAAGTAATAAACGCAGGTACAACAGTGACAACCTGAACTGCCAGTGCTCCAACCTAGTGGAAAAGAAAGCATAAAGAAAAAAAAAGGGGGGGGATTCAGCATCATCTGCGCTCAAGGCCTGCAATTAGCAGTTATGTTTAATTTTTTAAGTGCATCACAATTATTAACACAGTTTGATTCACTCGTGAAATGCATACTTGATAATTTTTCTACCCACTTATGCCATATTTTGAAGTTAGTTCCGCAATACCAGGGCAACCAAAGTTGACTACAAGCTTGCTTGGCTCATTTTGAAGCAGCTTATAGCTAGAACCAGAACAAGCAATGACAATAAATGTCTATAATATGACTTGAATATGAATATGAATATGAATCAAGCATAAAAGATGTCTACTGTCTGATCTGTACTTTGACCTTTGCCAGACATCCATCAAAACTGAGCGAAACTGAGTGAAAAGCCATTGTCCATTATTCATTTCCGCATATTTGAGCAATAAATCTTGCATTTGTATATTTTCTGGCACATCTAAATCTCTGACGAAATGGGCGAGCAATCCAACATCGCGATTGTAGCCATTTGTAGCTATATGTAGCATGTAGAATGTGTTACAAGCATCGCATACTTTCACAGAACGTGTGTGCATACTGTTTTCACGTTTGTGGTTTACCGCAGCACATATGTGCGGGTTGGATGTGCTTTTCTTACCTTTGAACTACATGTGTGTACTAGCAGCAAGCTAGTAGCTCTTAATGCAGTTAAAACTCGATCGAACAAGCCATATGTTACAAAGTACTTGATCTAACAAATTTCAATTCCCCAGCAAATGCCCATAGGGCTCACTGTTATCATTAACCCAAATCAACGAACTAGCTTGGCCTCCGAACCTCATATTACGAAGTTTTTCTAGAAATAACCGAACAGAACAGCAGCGATTGCTCTCACTTTTGCAGAGATGCATTTTTCTTGTAGCATGCCCTGTAACGCTATCGCAATAAAATGTCTTGGCACCCTACTGAAGAACCCACCGCTTCAGTTTGACAAGGCTGCATGCCCCACCTACACATGGCAGTCAATAGCACCATTATATACTGGATTGTGCTACAAGCAGTGGTGGTTAGTTTCATTATTTATTAGCACTAATCGCCCACTTGCACTCTTCTGGCTCAGTCTGCTCCCACAATCACTTTTTTCATTCTCCATGTTTCCACACGTCATTCACCTGTCATTGCTTCACACAAGCACCTATCTGACCTGAACTCCCAAATATGGTGCTCCCTATTTGGGGCAATGAGGAAGGCTGCATGTCATAGCCTCAGGCCACCCTCGCAGACATTCACACGAATAGAAGTAGATTAGTAGCAAGAACAATAGCCTGGGAAGTTTTCATTGTAGCTACGTAATGATTTCAAATTTTGAAGAGCTAAAAAAACCCTTTCACAATTTTATGTACTTCCAGATTTTATGAAATAATTCGAGCAGCCCTGTCACTTCACTAGATCAATCTTACTCTCTTGGCCCTGTTCATTGTCTGCCACACTGTGGCACGTATTTCAAACTTTGGTTGGCAGCAGAGAAGTAAATGAAAAGGGATCACCAATCAAGTGACTGACACCAACATCTGTTAGTAAATGATAAATGAAAATAGAAACGTTAACTATGCTGACTATGGTCTTACTAGCATTAGAAAGGTTATTTCTTCTTCACAGCAACATATGAATCACTAGCAACATATGAATCACTACCTTTATAACCTTTCTTGCTTTTACAAGCTTTATACCAAGCTTAACACCCTGGTGTTTGGCGAGCAACGTTATGCACACATACCTCAGCCTCAGCTCAAACATTACGGAGCTCCACCATTGACGTAGTATGACCGACAGGCTGGCATGGTCCATATTCAAGGTGAGCCGCCGTGTAGCAATGCGAGCCATCAAGCTGAAGCGATCAATAGGATGGCCATGATTTTTCGTGATAGAGCGTACAGTATTTATATTCCTGAAAGCATGAAAGCAGCATTACGTGAGAGAAAAGAGCCAGCTTGTGCCCATGTGATGAAGTGCCAATGAGACTCAGTGCATACAAATTTTTGTACTTTATTTGACTTTTGTATTTAACAAAATGCAACAAAAATAGCTGACTTGTTCTTGGTGTCACAATAAAGCACATGAATCTATAGTGTTTTCTTGTGTTGGGACATGAACACACTTTCATATTTTATGTGAAGCTTCTTTCATTCATAAAGGTATCTCATCATTAATAAAGTTTATAAAAATTTCCTACAATGTGTTTCATGCACAATTTTCTATATCGGTGTTTGCTGCCCCTTACAGAACATTGCAAAGCGGACAAAAACTTTCTAGCAAAGCAATTAAGAATATGAACACTAAGAGTAGTTAAGTTTTTGCAAACAATATCTCTAATTGACAAACTGTATTACCTAAGTTAAAATCAGTAGCTGTAAAATATTAATTCAAATAATGTGCAAATGATAATGTGTGCACAAGAAATGAATGCTCAACGTGGCTTTATAGGTATATACCATAAAACAAGCCATGAACCTAAACGAATGAGAAGCTAAACAAATTGCCACTATTGGCACTTTTACAAACCTACTATCAATATATATTAAAAATTTTTTGAGATGCTCCTGCTGTAGATAAAGCATTGCGAGAAACATGGCAGTGTCAGATGGTTTCATAACAATGGTGGACAACCAGATAATAAATCAATACAATAAAACTGAAGCAAAAAAAAACTTACATAGCTGGCCACTTAATGAGCAGCATTAAATACCTACGAATGAATAACAATAAAGAAAATACTTATACACACAATACAGTGACAGTATGTACTATGCAAGAACTGTGCTCTGGCCACGGTACAATGAGAGACCAGCCAGTGCTACCTGAATACGAGCAGCATGGGCCTAGGGAGGCTGCGAATGCAGTCCATGACCTCATCAAAGTGATCCTGCACCATGGTGCGCATGTAGGCCACATCTTCACTGGACAGCTGGTTGCGCAAGTGCAATGTTTGCCGCTTCAGAGGCCGCTGCATCAGGATCTCGCAGAAGATGGGGTAATCTAAAGCAAAAAGACGCAGCTAGGTCTACAAGAATGTGGCTCACATCCCAAGCGTAAACACAACTCTATCTAGTGTAGAAGCTGACGGAATACATGAAGAAAAAGAATCTCAGGCCAACTACTCTTGCTTAGATGTGCACTACAACAAAATATTGAGATGCTTCAAAAGTTAGTCTTAATGCTTAAACATTTTGATTACGCTTAAACATGCACTTTTATGATTGATTGATTGATAAGTGGGTGTCAAGAATGACAAGATAAAGAAAAGAGAAAGAGAAAGAAGTTGTCTTGAATAGGTAATTTAACATGCTGGAATGAGGGGGAAGAGGAGGAAAAAGAAGAGGGCGCGAGGCGAGCGAGGAACGTGAGAGCCGGGACGTGGCGTTCGAGGGGACAAGGGCTGCGGAAGTTCGGACTGGGTCTCGCTCCAGGCTCGCGCCCGAGCACCTGACTCAGCAAGCAGCACAAGGAAATACCGCTGCCTATGGACGGCAATGGTTCTCGCCCGAGCACCTGACTCGGCGAGCAGCTCACAGAGCAACCGCTGATCCTGGACGGCAGTTTCCCGCCCGAGCACCTGACTCGGCGAGCAGCTCACAGAGCAACTGCGGATCCTGGGCTGCAGTTTCCCGCCCGAGCACCGACCTCGGCGAGCAGCCCCGGAACCACCGCCGATCCTGGGCTGCAGTTTCCCGCCCGAGCACCGACCTCGGCGGGCAGCCCCGGAACCACCGCCGACCCTGGTCTGCAGTGTATCCCGCCAGAGCACCTGCCTCGGCGAGAAACCACTGGAGCTACCGCTGTAGTGGGTCTTCGACATCGTCCCCACGATTGAGCATCGATATGGCGTGTCATCACGCCTGAGAGGGACTCCCAGCAGACCAGAGGTCACGCCACAACTGTAAGCGCGAGACTTAGAGAACGCCAACGAAATCGGACGTTGAAACGCGCGTCATTAAGACAGCTCCTTTTCTGTGTTTTTCAACAAGTGCATATTTGTGCTGTTGTTTCATTTTTGTGATTGTCATGGTAATGAAGTGATAGTTTTCATTTCGTACCATCAGCCTCTATGGTTAATTTCGCAAAGCCTGACGAGCGAACCAGGCCTCAGCATATATTCGTGACAATGGCGAGCCTGCCAGGATCCACGTAACTTCGTCACACGCCTAGGTCTGTCGGGAGCCGTGAGATGGATCTGGAACGCTTGATGGCAGCCGGTAGTGCTGCGGGATTATCGGCTGAGGCTATAATGACGCTCTATCACGAGGAACAGAAAAGATTACGTAAAGAGCGTGCAGAGGCACGAGAGGCTGCGAAAGAAGATGAAGAGCGAGCGAAAGCCGCTGAAGAGAGAGCGAAAGCTGCTGAACAGAGAGCGAAAGTCGCTGACGAGCGAACTTATAAAAAACTTAATGCTGGAAAAGGAGCTCACTGAAAAAAAAAATTGCAGTTGCGCGTAAGCACTAGTGTGGAAGTACCAGATAGGTCAGAGATGTTACCCCAGCCACCAAAAGTGAGCCCACGTAAGTTAATCGCACATTTTGACGAAAGGCGAGATGACCTCGATGCTTATATACAGCGGTTCGAGAGAATAGCGATAGGACAAGGCTAGCAGAGGAGTGATTGGGCGACTGAATTGAGTATGTGCCTTGCGCGAGAGGCATTGACTGTTTTTAGCCGTATGCCAGCAGCGGATGCGCTAGAATACGACAAGGTAAAAGGGGCTCTGCTCCGACGCTTCAGATTAACTGCCGAGGGTTTCCGAGAGAAATTCCGGAGCTCAAAACCACAGGAAAATGAGACAGGCCAGCAGTTCGCTGCTCGAATCTCCAATTACTTCGATCGGTGGTTGGAGATGGCTAACATAGAGAGATCATTCGAGGATCTAAGAGATAGCATGATTGCGGAACAATTCCTGGCATCGTGTCACAAGGGAGTGGCAATATTCCTGAAGGAGCGGAACTTGAAGACGGTGGCTGAGTTATCCGAACATGCCGACCGTTATTTGGAAGCTCAAGGTCAAAGCAATCTAGGGAAAGCCCAAGATGAGAGAGGTTTGGAGAAGAAAGAGCAAACCAGGAGCGCAGTCAAATGCTACCTCTGTGACAAGATTGGGCATAGAGCAGCAAATTGTGCCGCGGGTCGCACTCACAGTTCATCGTTAAAATGTGATCGGTGCGGAAAGCGTGGGCACACAACAGAAACCTGTCGTGATCGGTCAGGAAATAAAACGGCTTGCATGATTGCAGATGAAAGCTCTGCTGATGCGGACCGGGAAAAGCAACGTGACCAGGAGGACAAGGATAAGACAAGTGCTGTTACGACTTCTGTCAAGGCGGGAGAAGCCGAAGATGCTATGCCAGTGGTCGTGGGGATGTTGCACAGACGTAAAGTTTCGGTACTTCGAGACACGGGCTCCAACATTGTACTTGTAAGAGAATCCATGGTACCAGAAACGGATATCACGGGTACAGCAAAGCCGGTTCAGTTGGCTGATGGAACAGTTTGGCGGATGCCAGTTGCTAGGGTACTGATTTTGTCGCCGTATTACTGCGGTTGGATGGAAGCCAGATGTGTCAAAGACCCTCTTTACGACGTAATTCTCGGTAATATGCCAGGGGTCAGAGGAGTTGACGATCCGGATCCCCTCAGGAGATTGCCTACTACAATGTGCGCTGAGGGTATGGAGTTCGAACCTCATAAGGTTATGGATAAACGTGACGAGAGATGTATTGATCAGTATACCAGGGAAGATTCCGCCTATGCCGTGGAGAAAGCTACGAGGAACAAGAGTGAAAAGGAAAAGGAGGGCATCAAGGACAACAACTCAGTAGCAGCCATGGACATAACTGCAGCAGAAATGGGGAGAATGCAGGAAGCGGACAGTACGCTGCGACGGTGTTTTGAGATTCAGGGCAAATGGATCTATTGTAAGAGGAGTCGGGTCGTGCATAAGTTTGAGAAGCTTTCAGGGCTGCTGTACAGAATAGTCAAGACCCATGAGGGAGGGGAAAAGAGACAGCAGTGCCGGTGAGTTTACGAAGGGCTGTTCTAGACTTGGCACATGACACTATTATGGCTGGCAGTCAGGGAGTAAGAAAGACAACTAGCAGGGTCGCTGAATAGTTTTTTTGGCCGTGCATGCAAAGCGACATTAAAAGGTTTGTGCGATCTTGTGACACATGTCAGAGAACCACACCAAAAGGTTTGGTCTCGAAGGTACCTTTGAGAACTATGCCTATTATTGAGCAACCTTTTCAAAGAGTCGCAGTGGACATCGTAGGACCTATAAAACCAGTATACCACAGAGGAAATAAGTACATACTCCCAATGGTGGATGTGGCTACTCGGTACCCGGATGCAGTTCCAATAAAAAAACACGGATACGGTAACAATAGCGGAGGCCTTTGTGGAAATGTTTACGAGGCATTGGGTTCCGAGAGAGATACTAACGGATAGAGGAACCTATTTCACCTCGGAATTGATGAGGGAGATTTGTAGACTGCTGTCTATGCGACACCTCTTGACGACACCATATCACCCCATGTGCAACGGCTTGGTTGAAAGGTTCAATGGCACGCTCACGAATATGTTGCGCAAGGTGTGCCAGGAGAAACCCAAGGAATGAAATCTATACCTACCGGCCCTCTTGTTTGTATATAGGGAAGTGCCGCAGGCAAGCACCGGCTTTTCGCTGTTCGAGTTGATTTACGGAAGATCGATTAGAGGACCACTAATGGTTCGGAGGGAAGTCTGGTCGAACACTGAATTGAAAGAAGAGCAAAAGTCCTGGTATGTGTATTTATTAGAACTTCGGGACAAGCTTGAAGAAACTTGTCACATCGCACGGGAGAGCCTCGCCGAGGCCAAGGCAATATACAAGAACTATTATTATAGAAGAAGCCGAAAAAGGGTCTTGCAGGCTGGGGACAAGGCATTGGTACTCCTACCAAGTGACAACAATAAGCTCACAATGAGTTGGAAGGAACCTTTTGAGGTGAAGAAGAAAGTGACTGATGTCGACTATGAGCTTGAAATTGGAGAAAGGCGAAAGGCACGGCATGTCAACATGCTAAAAAAATATGAGGACAGGCAACCCAACAAAGCAGATGACGTCGCAGGCATGGTTGTTACGGAGACGGAGTTGGGAGATCCATACGAAGAAGAAATACCCACGTACAGCATAACCAAAACAATGGGTCGAGAGAAGGTGGTTATAAACCCCGAGCTCAATGAGGTGCAGAGGAAAGAAGTGGAAAATTTGTTACAAGAGTTCGACAAAATCTTCTCAGACCTCCCAGGCAAGACGACGTTGCTCAAGTGCAGTATGCGATTAACCACGGAGAGGCCAGTTCATGTGAAACAGTATCCTCTGCCACTAGCTGTACAGAAAGACATAGACATGGAAATCAAACAGATGTTGGACCTGGGGATTATTGAGCGTTTCACCTGTGCGTACAACTCACCTCTTGTGCTGGTAAAGAAGTCTGACGGGTCTAACAGAGTCTGTGTGGATTTTTGGCATCTAAATAAGGTACTGGTTGATGACGCAGAGCCCATACCACGAGTCGACGCAGTATTTGCAAAGGTCGCGGGAAGAAAGTATTTTTCAAAACTGGATCTAACTAAAGGGTACTGGCAGATACCCTTGGATGAAGCATCAAAGGCGAAAACGGCCTTCTCATGTGCACGAGGGTTATTTCAATTCAGATTCATGCCCTTTGGACTGAAAACTACGGTACAGACTTTCACTAAACTCATGCAAATAGTGCTTCATGGACTCCAAAACGTGGAGCATTATATCGACGATATCCTAGTGGCGACAAATTCTTGGCCGGAACATGTGAAGACATTACAGGAAGTGTTTCGCAGGCTCCAAGTGGCGGCGATCACAGTGAAACCGACAAAATGCCAAATTGGGTTTCAAGCAATTACTTTCCTTGGACACACCCTGGGAATGGGACACATCGCAGCTCTTCCTGACACAATTGAGAAGATACAGTCGGCGCCGAGGCCATTGAACAAGAAGCAGTTGAGATCCTTCTTGGGCCTTACAGGCTACTATAAGGAATTTATCCCTCATTACGCGTACATAGTGAGTCCCCTTTCTGATCTCACTAAAAAGAACGCGCCTAACAGATTGCCTTGGTCGGAATGTCATGAGCAGGCATTTGAGCAACTCAAGAGGTGTATGGCTGAACCCCCTGTCCTTATGGCACCAGATCTCAGTAGGACGTTTGTTTTGCGAACGGATGCATCAGAAAGTGGTGTAGGAGCGGTACTGTTGCAGGAATCTGATGGGATCTTGCATCCAGTCTTGTACGCAAGTCGGAAGCTGAATGACCGCGAAAGAAACTACGTTACGGTGGAGAAGGAATGTTATGCTTTATTATGGGCTGTTAAACGATTTCACATTTATTTGTATGGAACCCAGTTTGTGGTGCAAACGGATCACCAGCCGCTGGAGTACCTCAACCGGGTGAAGCATAATAACGCTAAAGTCATGCGATGGAGCCTTATCTTACAGGAGTACAGTTTCTCGGTCCAGTACATAAAAGGGAGAGACAATGTGCACAGATTTTATGAGTAGAATGATGAAATAGGAAACTCTGTGCGGACACATACCTAGTACCATTGTTTCATGGATGATGTGGGGTGACAGTGAAGTGTGACTGTGACTCACGAAGATGGATCTGCTTGTTAGCGTAGGCAAGTCTAGTGGTGCCACTGTGGATTTAAATATGCCGTGCAGTGACGTGGTGTGCCGTGAAGTGAAGTGTTGTGCGGTGAAGGGAAGTGCCAAGATGTGCCGTGAAGTGCTGTGTCGTGCAGCGAAGTGTTGTGTTGTACAGTGAAGTGTATGGTGCTAGTGGGGACGACAGTTTTCGTGGAGCGAAAACTAAAAAAATTGGGGGCCATTTTCAAGAATGACAAGATGAAGAAAAGAGGAAGAGAAAGAAGTTGTCTTGAATAGGTAATTTAACATGCTGGAATGAGGGGGAAGAGAAGGAAAAAGAAGAGGGCGCGAGGCGAGCGAGGAACGTGAGAGCCGGGACGTGGCGTTCGAGGGGACAAGGGCTGCAGAAGTTCGGACTGGGTCTCGCTCCAGGCTCCCGCACGAGCACCTGACTCAACGAGCAGCGCAAGGAAATACCGCTGATCCTGGACGGCAGTTTCCCGCCCGAGCACCTGACTCGGCGAGCAGCTCACAGAGCAACTGCGGATCCTGGGCTGCAGTTTCCCGCCCGAGCACCGACCTCGGCGAGCAGCCCCGGAACCACCGCCGATCCTGGGCTGCAGTTTCCCACCCGAGCACCGACCTCGGCAAGCAGCCCCGGAACCACCGCCGACCCTGGTCTACAGTGTATCCCGCCCGAGCACCTGCCTCGGCGAGAAACCACTGGAGCTACCGCTGTAGTGGGTCTTCGACATCGTCGCCACCGTTGAGCATCGATATGGCGTGTCATCACGCCTGAGAGAGACTCCCAACAGACCAGAGGCCACGCCACAACTGTAAGCGCGAGACTTAGAGAACGCCAACGGAATCGGACGTTGAAACGCGCGTCATTAAGACAGCTCCTTTTCTGTGTTTTTCAACGTGTGCATATTTGTGTAGTTTCGTTTTTGTGATTGCCATGGTAATGAAGTGATAGTTTTCGTTTCGTACCATCAGCCTCTATGGTTCATTTCGCAACGCCCGACGAGCGAACCAGGCCTCAGCATATATTCGTGACAGTGGGGTTTAACGTCCCAAAACCACCATATGATTATGAGAGACGCCGTAGTTGAGGGCTCCAGAAATTTAGACCACCTCGGGTTCTTCCACGTGCACCCAAATCTGAGCACAACACTTTACTGAAGCAACTTCAGGGAGCTTAGGCAAAGCTACCTGTTCTAGAGATGGGAAAATAAATGAGATACAACACCTACCTGCTGATACAAGAATTTTTTTATAGTTAAAAATCCAGAAAGATTGCATCATACAGTGTGGATTATTTTACATTTCCAAATAATGAGTACCTTGGCCACAGGCCAGCAAAATAAGCCAATATATTCACTCATGTTAAATCACCGATATTTCCACAGCCTATTTACTTACTCACACTAGCATGCACACTATGTTCTGAAGTTACATATTCATCACTGTCATAATAGTGACCTCACTTCACATTTGCAAGAAATCATTTGTGGCCACATTTGTATCCGCTCCCATTCACTGCCGCTCGTTTACCTATAGTACACTCGAGTTCACCCAAAACTACCGTGCGCAACTTTCTTCCATAATAACGTTGACAGATACCCACTCTAGGTCAAACACATACACACTCAAACTCACTGTCACTCACTCTTGTTGGCTCAAGTCTACTCAAAACCTTTATCAATCACAAACAGTTTATCTCAAGCCTGTGGAATGAGCGTGGCACAAACTACCGTATTTACGAGCATAATTCGCACCCTCTCATAATTTGTGCACCCCTAATATTTTGCCAGCTTTTCAGAAAAAAAAAATTTACTTGCACATTTCATGCTCCTCAACCCACCCGAGCCAGCTCGCCGGCGCGCGCACTTTTGTATCTTTCGGTGCTTCGGCCGGGTGCATGCCTCGACAAGCAGACGGGCGCATATCAAACAGGCTGTGAGTGCGAAGTCTCTTCCTCCGAGGACTTCGCCCGAACTAGGGTCCCTAGAATACCGCACTCGAACACAAACCTGCTGACAAGTCGCCGGGGCACTGCTCGAGCTTTTGTTTCCCCCTACCTTTGAATCTCTACCACCACGACAGTGGTGAGAATGCACACTCGTGTCCCGGCACGGACGACTGATTGATTCCCAATCAGACTTTGCAATCAGTGATTCCCACTAAACCCCGCCTAACCGGATCTGATTGGTTAAAGTACACGCTAATTCTTTAAAAATTAACAAGTACACTTTTTTTCAACAGAATCCAAAGTTGGGCTAGTTGGATATGCATGGTATAATTGTCAGTTCAAGCGCATGAATAAACAGAAAGCGCTTGTCCTCTCTTCCTTTCTGTTTATTCGTGCGATTGAACTGACACTTTTTTTGCTCGCCAATTTATTTCTTCTTTTCTTAAATGTATACCCTGCATGAGTTAGGACTGTGACACAATATTTCGCATGCGCTCACGAAATCTCCACGTAATTTGTGCACCCCTTTTTTGGGGCCCCAAAATTGTGAAAAAAGTACACAAATTATGCAAGTGAATATGGTAGGTCAATGTTGACAGCTGAGATGCTGACCTATGCTCTCAGCTGTCAACATATGTAGTTACACATGTATGGTACTTAACGATGCCCTATCATGAAATATGCCATCATTACTCTTTCAGGGCTATTCGCCACACATGCCTATATTTTTTCAGCAGGCATTTTTGTCCTTTTTAAAGCACAAAGTTTGAAATGTTCACAACTTGGTTCTTATCACAAAATGCTAGATAAACTGTTAGCCCTCCTGCAGGGGTGCAACAGCCAAAATACAATTTGGAGCAATTTTTGGAGCAGCAAAATGTTACTTTTGGAGGACTAAATTCCTAATTTAGAGCAGGTTACATGTACTTTTTATCATGAAATACCAAATTTGAAGCAGTATAAAAAGAAGTCTTACATTAAGAAAAAAAATATGTATAAACCATTCAACATTGCCTAAATCGCACAGTGTGAACATCAGCACTGCCATTTCAATGAAAGTAGTATTTTGAACCACCCCGCTGAGCAAACAATGATGAAGTACATATTAGGATTTGCTATGCCTGTAGAATCATTTGGCAGACTCTGCAAATTTAAATATAAATCTGCCAAGCTTGCAACATTAAAATTTGGGAGATATGTAAAACCGAAAAGTAGGGGTGGCGAAAAAAAAACTGGTGCACAATTTAGTTTTTTTTAAAGCAGAAATGTTATATACTGCTTCAAATTATTGCCAGTAGCTTATTTAGATGCCAGTAATTATACTGGTACTCAGAATTGTGTGGCATACAAATGCATGAGCTACTGAGCAAAATGTGCAGTGTCCCACCAGGGCTAACAACCCTTTGTGAATCAAAATACGCTTTTCTGCAGGGCATCAGTGTACTGCAGCGAAGCTAGCTCAAGCAGCATTAGAATCAAAGTCAAGAAATTTTCCAACTGCTACACCACCCCACTTCCCCCCTCCCCCCCCCCCCCCCCCTTTTTTTTCACCACGGTGTTAGGTCTCCCTTCGAATCTCCTGCAGGGTGCGTTCGGCGAGGTAAAGTAACAACAGTGCGCGCCCGTTGGCCCGACCACAGTACCAGATATCATCGCCAGGACCCATGGTAGGGACAACGCAACTTCTAGACAAAAATAAATGTTTTATGTGCCACTGCTAAGGCAATCAACGTGGTCGCTGGCAATGCCAGCGCTTGCAGCACATCGAGCTTGTTCGCGCGAGAAAAATGTGGCATACGCTTCCAAATTTAGTTTTGAACAAGCCATAGCCAAATTTTCAGACTAGGAAATATGCATTTCTCGCGATGCGTTTGTGGCTACATCAACACATTTTTGCCTCGAAGTTTAGCCTTTTCGCTGATAGCTAACCGCCACAGTCAGCAAACTGATGGGCACGCAGCGTTGTTACTTTATCTGGTTGATCACATTTTGCGAGCATAGGGCGGGTGTCTAGAATATTTTAAGTGTACTCTAGGCACTATAATTCGGGTCTGCGCACTTTGATTGATGGTGTAAGCTGCAGGTGGAGTACGTGGGCGGCACTTCTTGCCGGAAGTAGTGCACCTGAAAAAAGTTTTGACGTTGGCTAGGAATCTTGGCACATTGTAGTGCAATTTCAACAATTTTTGTGGTTTTGGCACAGCTCGCCACAGCAATCAGGAATTGTATCAAACTAGCACGATTGGCACAGCTGTTTCACCCCTTCCTCTTGCTTTCAATTGTGACTGTTCTTGCCTTTAGTTGCATAATCACTATTACAGCCAATTCTGTAGCAAGCTATAGCACAAAGAGTACATCTAAGTGAAGATTCATGCTTCAGCGCTTTGTTCATTATGAAAAACCTATTGAACCATTAGTGCAATAGTTGCAATAAAGAAAGACTTACTCGAGACACCCAACTCAAGAGAGTGCATCTTCATTCCAACAGAATCATTCATAATAATGGACCGCCACAGCTGACAAAGAGCGAGTCTGTTTTTTTTAGAGATGTATTCATATAGCCCATGATCTAAAAGAATTATTTTTGCTTTTCCATCTTTTCCTTTGTCAACAAACACTGTAACAAGATGAAAAAACACACGAATCAAACGCATTAGAATGAGTGAAAGCGAACTTGGTATTCTTCATCATGCATGTAACTGACCATTGCCAGGATGAGGATCTGCATGGACAAAGCCAGTGTGAAATATCTGCTCAGCAAATGCCGACACCATCTTTCGATCGACCTAAAAAAAAAGGTAAATGCAGCCCAAGGTAAACACTTAAAAAAAAGCAATAAAACACTAGCACAGCAGGCAGTTAATTTTACAGTAAGAAAGGCAGTGCCTCATTGTTTACTAGTACCACACTGTAGTTGACAAATATCTTCACAATGTGTGATTTCTAAACATGTATCACTGCACAATACACGCAGTCTTTCTCTCATCTCTGACATAGAAGTAAAGAAGAGAGATAACCAATCAAGTAGCCTGGCTCTAGTGCCCAGAGAAGAATTTTAGGGAAGGGAGTTCTCTTTAAAACACATATAAGTTATAATTTTTGCTGTATTAACTATATTATCACACCATAATACTAAAATAAGCTTCCTGTTCCACATTGAGCAAAAGCACATTGAACAATGAGGTGCTGTGCTATAGAGAAATATTAAAAATTAGCAAGCAAACAATGTGGCTTGCAATGAATATGATGAATGCTCTAAGTGGCACCTTAATGGCTGTGGCAAGCTGGGCAACAGGTTGGTATACCACGAAGCAGGCAATGACCAACAGTATGACGAGTGTCGATTTCTTTGAAAAACAAATTAATGTAAAAATGCAGACTCAAAACAAATGTTTAGTCAGAAGTATACAAGTGATACCTAGGGCTTATTCCTGTAAATTCCACATAAGTGAAACAAGTTTTAAAAGATAGGAAGACAATGAATTTGATAGCATGACGGCAATGGCATAATGACAGTCCCTCTCTCCCCCAATCCCATTTTCTTTTCTGTGACAAAGGAACACTACAACCTTTTTTTTTTACAAGCTTGGCCTAACACAAGCATAGAACAATGTCACACAATATTTACATAGCATAAAACTGATGCAGTGAAAGGGCTATAGTCGGTGACAAGTTAAGAATAAAAAGTAAAGTGCACCGCTGTCCATTTGTATTATGCGTGTCCAACTGAAGCCAGTCTTTACTATAACGTAACAGTCACGATGAAGCAATGACAAATTCAACATGGCGCCGTTCGCGACGAGAGGCGATGTGCCGCTGTACCGATATCGACAGGGGTCCATTCAGTTTTCCTGTGATCTTTCTTTTATCAAAAAGCTATTTCATCCACTCGCACTCAACATCATCCTCGCCAGTCGTCGTTTCTGATTTTGCAGCATTTTAAGTGCGCTCCCCCCCCCCCCCCCCAAAGCGGCAAAGCTTTATCACATTCCGTTATTTCAGCACTGTCAAACAGCGACGCAGCATCTATTTCTGTGTTGCTCGGATGTACCAAGCATATCACCTTATGGTGACCACTCTCGACAGTTGTCGTCGCCGTCATTCGTGTGCAGTAAAGTGAAGATGAAATCTGATTGTGCGCGTCTGTGTTTTGTAGAATGTGCGTGTCTGTGACCTACCTCGTGCAAAAGCATTGGCATGAGCGTTTTCACATGTGTGTGTGTGAGTGTGTTACTTGGGTACCGAAACGTGGATATCTAAGAGATGTCTTGCAAGATGCGCTGTTCTGTGCACCTATATCACAGAATACTATGAGTTATGTATGCGTGGACGAGGCATGAGAAAATATCAACCAACAGAACCTGCTAGCATGGCACATTTTGGATGTGAACAATCCAGAAGGGAAGAATATGCAGTGGTGTGTGCCTTACAAAACGAATTGTGGTCATTTGGTTGCAATTATTTCCATGTGTGTCTATTGGTGCAGCAGCATCATTTGAACGAAATTAATTTACACCGGCTCATAATTATATTCCACGTTGACGTGCTCATTGTGTAAGCGTTTGTCTCACGCTAGATACATGAACGCCTTGCACGAAAAACACCGTGCGAGGTTCTTTAGAGTGCAAAAAGACGCGTACTATGTCACGATCGATGCAGCAATTACGTTCAGTTACATAGATCGTAATAATTTCTGAAGAGACACCACTAAAACTCTTATTGACAGAAAAAAAATATTTCGTTTTTTAAGGCATTGTCCCATAACCAACAATATCTTATTAGGAAGTCTTACAACGACGACGAAGTGCCGGTGTGGCAGAATGCCGAATGTTTGAGTTCCATGGTCTTTTGTGAATAATTTTCATTTCACCTGTCAAGCTCGGTCTCCTGTTGGTGTACGATGGAGGTAGAGTTCTACGGAAGACTACCCGACACCGGAATGACCACGGGTGTTGCTTCGAGGAAGCGCTACAGCTCCGAGAGCGGCACTGACAGTGATGGCACCGAACCCTACTACATCAGCAGTGATGAATCAAGGGACGACAACTTCGAGCTTGTGAGAAACCACAAGGGAAAGAGACGATTTCTGAGCACACCACCCAATCTAAGTGAGCCCACCATGCAATTTTCGCGGAATACCGAGCTATTAACCATTCTTTTCATGCCAGTTCTGGCTAGTGACAACATGAGACACCTTGACCGGCAAGCCGTGTCTGTACAAATAGAGGCACTGGTGCCGAATGAAGTAAAGGAAGTAAGAGTGAAAAGCCGCAAGAACATCCAAGCGGTTGACGTCAATAATGTGGCTGCGCTTGACAGATTGCATGAAGTAACGGAACTTAATGGGATGAAAGTCCGCTCTCATACACCGCTGGGCAAAGAAGTGAGCACTGGGGTGATATATGATGTTGCCGAAGCCATTGCCAACTCGGACCTACCAGTCTTGATTAGGCCGGCTTCGGAAGATGCCATTATTACAAGTATTTGTCGTATCGGGACATCACGAAGCGTACGAATAACATCTAAGGGCGAATCACTTCCATCACACACATGCAGTTCACCCTTTTATACCGAAACCACTTCACTGCAGGAAGTGTATAAAGCTAGGTCATGTAGGTGGTGTGCGCATGAACTCTACTGTCTGCTGCCGATGCACTGGGCACCACAACAAGGACACGTGCCAGGCCACGACTCTGAAGTGCTCAAATTGCAATAGGTCACATGATGCCTCTTCGAAAGACTGCCCTTTTATTCGAAAGGAGCTAACAATACTGAAGAAAAGAGCTAGAGATGACATCTCACACCGAGAAGAAGCTGCATCCATTACGCGACGACGGTCCCGTCGCCGGCGCAAGCCACCAAAACCTCGTCGCCACGCGAAGCACGTCCAAAACCACCTCCACCTCTTCCACTCTGGCCAAGCACTGTCGGCTCTAAGAACAAAGGCGCTTCTGCTAGCAGTGAAGCTGACGCTTCATCCTTATTACCCAGTCAGAACACAGCCGTTTCAAAGAAAAAATGATGCCTCTTCCAGCAATGCAGGTGACGCTTGGCCCGAACTCCCAAAGATACATGCGTCTGATGAGAGGCATCAGACTTGGACAGTAAGGGACACTTCATCGATACCTCATAACTTGATGGATGAAGGACAACTTATCGGCATGGTCAGCACACTGGTCAGTGCGCATGCTGCTGAGCGAGATGCAGACACCGACAGCTCAAAGCATGTTGCAACTACTTCACACCATGACTCCAGTTCTCCCAAGCCTTTAGAAGTCTGCTGCTTGAGAACGCAAGCGGTACCATCACGGCTTCACCATCAGCAAGATTTCGGGTGCATGGAACTGTGCATACAAGTTAACGCAAAAAATGTGCTCAATTGATTAGGACACAGATGTGACTCACCGTCTGTGATGTTAAGCACATAACTGCAGTTTTGTCGACGGCATGAGTGGCATTTCTCTCCTTCTCTCTCTCTCTCTCTAACTTTTATTCCCCTTTCCCCCCCTCCAGTGCAAGGTAGCCTACCAGACTCAGCCATGGTTAACCTTCCTGCCTTTCTTTCATACTTATTCTCTCTCTCTCTAGGAAGTCTTACATTTTGTTTAACATCTTTTTTCGCATTTCGCCTGTATTGCGCACATGTATTACGTAGTGATACCTCGTTTATACTAAATTAAAGCCCCTTACAGAAAAACGTGAAGGATGCATTGCACTCCCATGCGAAAGCAAAGTCTGGCACGCAATCCAGTCGCATCCAATGAAGAGAGAAAACCAGCTTGCCTGCTAAGACACACCTCCCAATGGACACATTCATAGAATGATGGCCTCTGTTCTAGGAAAACTGGGTCCCACTTTGAAAGAATTCAATATGCAAGGGCTGATGGGGTCATGGCAACACCATGAAGTGCATGTTGTTGAAGCAAGAAAAAAATTGCAACTCCAACTTTAGCCACGTACATCACCATAGCATTAACCTAACAATAACGTATGCATTGACCCCCCACTGTTGAGCAAAATGTGCGCTATGCGCTCTTATTTACACTGAATGAAGCATTGGCATTTACTTCAAACGCGATGACCAGCACGGCGACGCGAGACGCACATTTGCTATTTACAACAGCAGAAGAATCAAAATTCATGAAGTCCATATCAGATCACTTCTCCGCTCTTTGCTTGTTTCAAGTCATAGTTGCCATAATTACAGCACACAGTGAATAAACTCAGCAGTGAAAGTTTCATAAAATAACAAAAATTACAAAGTTATGAAATGAATGTCCCTGTTTTATTTTGTGAAGCCACAAAAGAATAATTTCTTTATTTTAAGCATTACCTCTAAAGTGGCATTTTTTGTTTTAGAACCACCATAGGTACAGGACAGTAACGTTGCCTTCGAGAGATCTACATTGCTCCTTCATGGACTCCGAGATGAGCGCGGAGAAGTTGCGACCTAAACAATAGATATATTGCTAACTTGACGCTAAACTTCATGCCTCCTTACACTTCTTTATTGATATTTGGTTTCTTTGTTACAATATCAATGAAGTATTGCAAGATAAATGTGTGTGTGAAAATTAATGCCATTGTTGGGGAACTACTTCCTTTGTAGCGTAGAGACATAAAAAATTAGGGCAATTTGCCCTCGCGGGTGGAGCTTATCTTTATTTTTAGGTTGTCACTGACTATGCAGATTGTAGGCCAATCCTGAAATTGGTGCCACAAAAAAAAAAAAAAAAAAGGTGTTTCAACTTGCTAGCTCCTACTAGGAAAGATAGGAGAAAACTGGTACTCTCCCGCTTGTGACGCAGGGGACCGACGACAATTAGTTTCTGAGAGAACGAAAACAGCTGTATGCCCACATGCCGTCAGTCATGCTATAAAACATGATGCAAGTGTAAGTCATCTAAGAGATAATCCAGTGTTTTCAGAGAAGTACACGTATGATCATTGCCTAATGCAACAAATAAAATATATACTGCATGTGGTAAAATAGCTGAAGCACAGTGGCTGCTTAGCTGGAAAACCGAGGTTTCACTCAATACAACATAAGACTTACACTTATTTTTATTGAAGAGCACTGAAATATAGCAAGGACCTACCTATCAGTTACAAAGTAGTACCTGAAATAAGCTAATGAATGCAAAAATTTTATACTAAATTCCGGAGTTCTTTCTGCAAAAACCAGAGAAACCAGAAACCAGGAAACCAGAATAAATTTTAACCAACTAGGATTCTTTTAACATGCACCATATAAGCCAAGGAATTTATCAAAATAAAACTAACATAATAAACCACAATGTTGCACAGTGTAAGTGTGCCTTTTATTGTCAACTGTAAACAATACCAACACTAACATAATAAAAGTTTTTGATATTGAGACTAGTAATATGGGGATACAATTGAAACTTCTTGTTTTCAAAGGCAGGACACTGTATTTGTTAGCATGTGCTTGATAGAAAATTAAGAGGATATAAAAAATTTCATTTAATGGGAACAGCCACTGTAGTTTTTTTATCACACAAGCCAAATGTTAGCTCTGCCTAAAATGTCTGCCTGTACTATGCAGCCCTGCTGTTAATTACCACAATTTTTTGTTTTCATAGTATTTTTTTGGTTATGGGCGATAGCTGGCATGCAATGCAGTTGTGCATATGCTACTTCTGTGCTTCCAAATAAACCTGTATTTGAAGTCAGCTCCTAGCCATACCCATTCATTTTCCATGTCTACATTATGCTCGTTATCCATCAACTTTATGCTTTTTATCTAGCAAATTCAAATGACAATGAATAATAGCATGTGCTTTAATCCAATTCTGCCCACATTACCACACATTTAAAGAACAGATCACATAACTTGATATCATACTAATTTTTTAGCCGCTAAGCTACTATCGATCACACTTTCTGAGGTGTTTTGCATGTTTCCGCTAGTAAGGTGGACACAATAACACGAAAATAGGATAAATCAATTTTTCCCAAATATATGCCAGTAGTTTTCAGAGCTGCAGAAATTAAAAAGGCCTAATGTTTATATAAAATATAGAACAATCATACCACTCATTAGAATATCCCCATATAAAGAAATGATTTTGTGGCTGCCAAACGGGTAGGAAGTATACTAGACGATAACATCTGGATAGATATGCAACAGAAATAGTAGTCACAAAGAGTCAGAAGAACTTGAAATTGAGTTTAATGTGTGAACAACTTCTTTGACCACTTATAAGGATATAGCTCACCACGACAAGGACACAAAAAGAGAGACGCACACACCCACAGCGGTATGTGTGTGTGAGTCTCTCTTTTTGTGTTTTTGTCGTGGTGCGCTATACCCTTATAAGTGATGACCCCAACCAACTAGCCCGGCAACATACCTTAGCAAACTTCCTTGAGAGACTTTACCAATAAAATTACAGATCTTCTGCAAATTTGAACTATCAGCACAGAAACAGAAATACACATGTGAAAAAAAATTATGATCATCATCTGCTTCAATTGAAACAAAAAGTGTAACGTAAGTTGTAAATGGTGTACGAATCGCACAATAATATTATGTTTCACATACACACACACATTGTGATCAAGAAGACTAATGCTTGAAAAAAAAAAAATAAAAGCTTTCACAAGAGATTGTTAAAGATTAACAAAAAACTAAAGTAATCATGCAAGTACACCACTCACATCAGCAAGGTCAAGACCAAGCTTTTTAATTCCGTTGACATTACTTATCTTGACTCCATTGACAAAATCCATAGTGAGTACTCTCTGAAATACAGTGGTAATAAATAATGAGCAAGCACCTTTTAAAACTGCACATGATGTTACAAAGTCATATGTTCATCAACCCATTAGAATGCTTGCAAAGACTGCAGGGAGACGGTTGCATGCTCTCAAGTAAGTGATGAGAACGAACATGGCAAGCTGCATCTGGATCTATCTAACAATGCTGGCCAATTCTACATATTATCACTACCTTCCATGTGTGGTATAAGACCAAGAAACCACCTAATTAAAAAAACTAGAGGAGCACATACGGCATCTTTGTCAAAACTGCACCACAGAATTTACACACAAAGTTGAAAGAGAGGACAGATTAAAAGAAAATTCAATGAATAAGGCTGTTTCTGATCCTTTTATTTATATATATATATATATATATATATATATATATATACATATATATGGGATATGGCACAACGGGAGCGTTGTCAACAAGGATAAATATATTTATTTCCCAACAGTTTCGGGAGGGGTCCTCCCTTCATCAGGGGATAACTCATCCCCTGATGAAGGGAAGACCCCTCCCGAAACTGTTGGGAAATAAATATATTTATCCTTGTTGACAACGCTCCCGTTGTGCCATATCCCATACCTTCACGAAGACTAACTGGCCCATTGAATTATTACTCCCATATATATATATATATATATATATATATATATATATATATATATATATATATATACATACATACACACACACACACACACATACATACAGAATGTTTTTTTTTTTTAACACAAAAGGTTTATGCCAGGGTCCAACACGACTCCGCTGTCATACTTCCATCATAATAATGACGTAAAAAAATCCTAGTAAAATGAAATAAAAAAACAAGGAGAAGAACTTCTGTTACAGGGCGTCGAACCAGCGATCTTTCAAGCTACAGCATGCGATGCTACTCACTAAGCCATGGAGCTTATGTCGCCAACGATGCTAACAGCAAGCCATTTACCATACTACTCGCACAATTTGTGCCATCGCATATTTTGTGCACCCCTAATAGTTGGCCAGCTTTACGAAAAAAAATATTTACAAGCATATTTTATGCTCCCTGGCACAGTCAAGCCAGCTCGTCGGCGCCCGCACCAAGAAACTGTGGACCTTTGAATGCTTTGCACGGGCACGCCAGGCCGACGCTACGCGATCAGACGAGCACAGTCAAATGGGCAGTGAGTACGAAGTCACTTCTTCCGAAAACTTTCCCCGAACTGAGGTCCCTAGAATACCATTAGTGTGCCTAGAAGGGGGAGGTGTGTGGAGCGCCGTCCATTTTCCTTGAAGGAGAGGGTGCTTTTGTGCGCCGATGCCGCTAACGGCGCTGCTGCAAGGGGCGCTGCATAGGACAGCCGCCACCGTTGCAAATTACCCAAAGGAAGCCTAGCGCTCAACAGTGCGATCTCCTACCCCCTTTTTTTCGGCATTCACATGGTTTTTATTGTACGTAGATCATACATCTTTCAGCAGTAAAGACGATGCCCCATAAACGATAAAGAAAGCTTAACCTTGTTGCTTCATTCCTGATTGCAACTTTGAGTGCAAAAACGGGTCTGTAAAAGTTCTAAAAGCTCGAATAATGAATCGAATAACACATATTCGAAATGTCGTTTAATTTTCGAATATTTAGCACTGGCAAAAACGCTAGAGGAGCAACGCATAAAATGAGGCAGCACTTAGTTGTTTTAATTGGTGTAGTTTTATTTAAAAGGTGACAACAAAGTACCTCCTTGAATTCTGAATTAACCATTGTGCTTGAGCGAACATTTAAAAAACTTTCACTGACTGTCACTACCGATATGAGTTTATCCCAGTTAACCTAACAATAACGTTTTTTTAAGAAAAAATTAATTCCAATGATTATTCTATTACTATTTGACTATTAATTCCAAATTAAGTAATGTTGAAGTATACAACAGTTCTGAAAATTCTTATTTTACTATTTGAATAACAGTACATTTATTCCTGTATTCGATTCATTGTCATTTATATTATTTCATACGTATTCGATCCTGTTCTAAAATTGGCTATTCACACAGCTTTACAGGTACAGGTCGTCGACAGAAAAAGCATCTGTTCCGAGCACTGGCTGGTACAGAGCTGTTTGAGACATAGGTTCATGTGATACCAAGATTTGATGCTGAATAAGTGGTGCCCACCTCATCTGTTACATTATGTGCTGTATGTGACAACAGAACATATTCTTTGCATCAACTGTGAACTACGCAAAGCTGCTTGCCTCAACATAAAAAAAAAATTGCATTCCTATTCTGCTGACGGGGACATTGGAATCGTGGTGGTCTCCTCTACCTGTGAGGTGGGGTGTACCATTTAATTCAGTCACATTGAGAACGAACTGACCATTTTTTTTGATGGTCTGCATCCATGCACCCTGTTGCAGACATAGCAAGAAATTGTGCAAATGTCACAGGTTGATTGCTCTGAGCATGTCATTATGTTAACGCTTTTACTGCTTAACTCACTGCATTCATTTATAAATGAAGTCAACCAAAAGGAGCAACATGCGGGCTAAAGAGGTACTTTGGTTTGGGCTAGCTGGTCCATATACTTATTTTGAAAGGTCATCGCAAACACACAGAGAAAAAGAAAAGACAGTAAAGAGCTCTGAAAACATCTCTGAAAGCTCTGAAACTGATCTTTTATAGCCGTCACCTGTGCATATATATATATATACGTATGTGTCAAAAAAAAAGACGCGGTTGAGAGGAGGCTAAAAGCATGATGACAAGGCTGGTTTAACAAGTGAAAGAAAATAAGACACTGAAAACGATCAAAACTTTTAAACAAACTCATGCATGCGTGATGAGCGAGAAACACCAGGCTGTGCTTTTAGCCTCTTCTCAACCGTGTTTTTTTTTTTTGTACATATATATGCAAAAGTGTCGGTAATAAAAGATCAGTTGTTAGTCAGCGCTCTTTGTCTCTACTGTCTCTCTTTTTCCCTTTATATTTGCACTGTACGTGGGCTGAGCTACGCGGGCTAAGGCCTGTTTCATAAGCTGCTTTTTATTGCACAGATCAAAGAAACTTGCTTCAACCCCCCCCCCCCCCCCCCATACGAGTGTTTTTTTTTTTTCAACTAATATTTCTTTTTTCTGGCGACAAAACATACAGACAATGCTTTGACCAGCAGCCAGGAGATAGTAACAGGTCCAAAAAAGCAGGTGAGTTTTGAACAATGTGAATAAGCATTGGATATGACTTCAGTAAGTTGCAGTGATGCATAATTGAAATTAGAAAAATGGCAGGATAGAAGTAAAAAAAAACATGATGCCCAAATGAACTGGCATGCCCAAGAAGCCTCCAACGACTAGCCTGCAGAGTTAGTCGGTATGCAGTCTGCTGCATGTGAACGCTATTTTTCAAAAAGGGGGATGGATTCAACTGCTTACTATTGTACACACTGAAAAAAAGCCATTAGCATTTGAAAGTGTGGCACGCAAAAAATGGTGTGAGCCACGTTCCTTGAGCATAAGCAAGGCTGCACTGCACGTCGTCTGCTCAACACCACAAGCCCCTGCTTACAGCGCCCCTTGCAACATCGGTCCACTTTGGTGACCGGTTTAAGCGGACACTTGTCACACCTCCCCGTAAGTAGATAGCAAAACAGCGTTTTGTCTGCTACGGTACTTCTGATGTCTGCTACGGTACTTCTGTTTGTTATCGCTTGTTCAGTGATAATGGTCTTCTTCATTTTTTTTTGGGATGGGATAGACAATATTTCGCGAATTTCAGAGAACGAAGCGAGAAGTGGAAATAGGCAAACATTAAGAACGGTAACAGGCAGGTTTCGAACGCAGCATGCAATTATGCTTTGAAACACACAGATATCTTTTCCAGAGCCACACAGATTTAGCATTTTCGAGCCCTAATAAAGACCACTTCAAAATCACTCACACTTAAGGGCACTGCCCAATGTCAGCATACGTTCGATGACAACAGGTCTATGTGTACTCTGTAAAATTTAAACCGCTGAATGCCTAAAAGGCCCATGGAACAGAACGACCACTCTTATAATGGTATCGTCAAACGTAAAATGATCAAAGTATCTTTTGATGCAATGAGTAGCCTAATATGGCATCTTTATTGTGCCAGACTTACAACAGTAAAGTGCCAATAGGTTGTGATATGTATGATGAGTGCAGAAAATTTCACATATATTGAAACGCAATGTTCGAGCGCGGGTAGCAAATTAAATATTCCCTCTGGTTAACCTCCCTGCATTTCACTCAACCTTATTTTCTCTCTCTCTCTCTCTCGAGCGCATGAAAGAACGAGATCTCGTGTATAGGAAAATTAAAAGGTGTAAAAAAGCCAGAAAACTACAAGCGCATGTAATTTTCAGGGTAAAAAACACTTTACTATCGCCACTCACTACATCGAACCTGAGATGGGGTCTTTGTAACACAAAATCAAACAATTTTACGGGCAAGCAGCATCTAAACAAATGGACGGATATTTCATGTTGATACGATGTCCAGAAAATCATTTGTATGTGACAAAAGAGGTGGGATAACAACCTTTGCAGCAAAACAACAAGCATGTGTCTGGAGGTGCATGCCAATTGAATGAAGAAATGACCACTCGCACGATCGTAACTGTCTCGTAGTGACTACCGTATTTACTCGCATAATAGGCGCACTTTTTTTTCAGAAAATCCGGCTCAAAGTTAGGGGTGCGCCAATTACGCGGGGTAAAATTTTCGAAAATTTTTTCAACTCGGTTCTCGCGCTTTAAATCTGCACACTTGTCAAGTAAAAGGCGACTTTATCGTTTACCAATTAATTCAGCATAAAACAAACATACCTACGTACCTTTTAATGAACAAGCGAGAGCCGTCAACTGCACACACACACGTAAAATTTATTTACACAAAAGTCGTAGCTGTTCCTCCTTTTCCCTATTCGGAGTCCGAGTCGGAGATCACACATTCATCCTCGCCGAGCGGGGATTCGCTTTCAGTGTCCGAATCATCCGCACCCCACAACATGTCATCCTCACTCGCATCCAGTGCGTTCGAGATACCCGTCTTCTTGAAGCTTTTCCTGACGACTTCGTCGGAGATCGCCTGCCACGCTTCCACGATCCAAGCGCACAGCATTTCCACAGGCGGCCTCTTAATCTTACCACCTGGGGTCAGCTGATGTTGTCCTCCAGCCATCCAGGTGGTGTACAGCCTTCGAACATTGTCTTTGAAAGGTTTATTCAAGGACACGTCCAAAGGCTGCAGTATCGATGTGAGGCCGTCCGGAATCACTGCCAGATCTGTGCGCAGCTCCTTTAGCTCATATCGTACGCGGTCTACTAGGTGCCCACGAAAACTTTCCAGGACAAGCATGGACGGCAACAACAGACCACCCGGCCGCCGACCCCAGACTGTTTTCACCCAATCCACCATGAGTTCCGCGCTCATCCAGCCTTTTTCCTGGACTCTGACGTAGATGCCTTGAGGGAATTTCGCCTTTGGGAGCGTCTTACGTTTAAAAATAACGTAAGGCGGTAGCTTATGCCATCCACTGTCACCGCCAGCATTACGGTGCATCGTTGTTTATCAGCGCCAGACGTTCTGACAATGACGCTCCGTGCACCTTTCTCCTCCACTGTCGTGTTCCACGGCATATCAAAGCAAAGGGGGGTCTGATCAGCGTTGCCGATCTGGGACAAAATGAAGTCTTTCTGCTGTCGGAGCTTTATAACAAAACTGTGGAAGTCCACCACTTTGTCCTCATAAGCTGCGGGCAAGCGCTGGCACAAGGTGGTCCGCCTTCGCAATGCGAGGCCATGGCGCCGCATGAAAACGAGTTGTCCATCCAGAGCTGGCTTTGAACTCTTTTGCTTCGATGCCCTGCGCTGGGGCTATTCTGCGCGCCTCAGTCTGCACAATATCCAACGACACAGCACAGCCGTCTTGTCGTAGCTCCCGTATATGCCGGACCAGTTGCTCTTCGACGTTCGGATACCTGCCGGTCTTGGCACCGCGGAAAGCTTGTCGTGTCTTCTTCGTCGCCTTAAGTTTTTTCTTCTTGGTCCCTCCAGTACCGAATACTGGTTTCTCCAACGCCGAAATGCCTGCTTGCAGCCCGGTTGCCGTTCTCCAGCGCGTACTGCACTGCCTTCAGTTTAAACCCAGCCGTGTAGCTCGCGTACTTCCCCATGGTGGAACCAAAGTTCAATACACGACCACAACATACGCACACCGGTTGCAAAATGGCGTTTCTTTCTTTTTCTCTGATGGTGGTGATGGCGATCGAGCCCCCGGCGTTGTACACGTGACCTCCAAAAAGCGCGGCGATTTGGGGGGTATCAGTAATTGATGAAACAGCCGTTTTTTTTTTTCGCTCATGGACGCTTTTTTTTTTTTTTCAAGTTTTATTTCGACAAACACGTTGGTTAGGTCGTTGCACTTCGAATTTTTTTTATTTGCTCGTCGATTTGCCTTCTTTTTTTCTTCAGGGTACGGGGACCGCGTTCCAACTGTACCGCTGGGGGGTAGAATCGTTTCTGATCACGGCCAAGTTCGGGGTGCGCCTATTATGCGCGGAATTAAAAAAAATCGAATTTTCCGCGACCAAACTAGGGGTGCGCCTATTATGCGAGTGCGCCGATTATGCGAGTAAATACGGTACATTGGTTATTCAACTAAACAGCATAGCTCTTCAAAGTATTATGCAGCGATTTGTGAGCAACAGGGCACTGCGAGTGCTGAGTGGAACACACAAAAAGCGATGGCACTGGCATTCATCTCGAACTGGAAGTCGATACAGATGGGCACCGTAGCCCACAACCCTTTGCATGACCTACGATTTTGCTATCCACCTATTCTAGCCACTCTAATACAGTGGACGAACACTCAAACCTAGTGACGGGTCGCCGAAACTGCGCGAGCATTTGTCACCCTCTATCTCTACCACTGTGTGAATGCACGCATGCGTCACGGCATGGACAACTTACGGCACCAGAAGCATGCAAGGGCCTGTTGGGCTTGTCGCACCAACTGCTCCCCTCATTCCCTGCATCCATGTTCCCCTCATTCCCTGCACACATGCTTGGTTGATTTCCGAAGTTCAGGTTTCACCATCTGTCCTTTATGTTTCAAACTGTTCTCTTGCGGTGGGCTACAGTAATTATATATACGGCAAAATTCAAGCTCGCTCTTGTGAAGTTTGGCGAAGAAAACGAGAATCGCGCCACTGCCAAGCACTTTAGCGTGATGTTCTTCAACATGTGACGATCGGCGAGATCGGTACAAAAGAAAGAGTGCGCGCTTGCCGATACAAGTACAAGTTTGTTGTCATTTTTGAAAGAAATTTTCATTCTTAGCGCACAGGGAAGGTTTCAGAAAGAAGACAGATGAGACAGAGTTCACTAAGAAAGTGAATTTCTTTCAAAAATGCAATACCAACCAGCCCAAATAGTCACTCTTTCTGCCGTTGATGATGGACTCATCAATTATGTGCGATCAGTCAGGTCCTCCAGAATCACTGTTTCGTGGGACCTAGTTTCTCCCAGCATTGTCGAGAAGAGCGTAAAAAAAAGGACATTTGAACACGCTGGACAGAACCGAGGGCGATGCGCTTTTGGAGGACGATGGCAGCAGCCGCGACGATTTTCAATCGGACCGCTCGATCAGCGATTTCGACTGCGCGTGACCGGATCCGACTAGTTCGAGTACGTGCTAATTCTGTTAAATAAACAAGTACGCTTTCTTCATGCTCCAATTTATTTTATTTCCTTTAATGTATATACCTCGCACGTTAGGACTATTTCACATCATTTCATATGCATTCGCGAAATCCCCACGTAATTTGCGCACCCCCTTCTCGAAACTCCAGAATCACGAAAAAAAGTGCAGAAATTATGCAAGTAAAAACATATACATCATGCACTGTTGGCAGTCCTCAGAGCTCAGCTACTTCAGGTGTTTTCATAATCAGAAGCAAGCGTTCAGCGCACTCACTCACAAGATCATTGCCCTGCGCCGCCACACCGCCCGTTGCTATGCACGCGCGGCTCCACATGGTGTGGTCACTCACTAGCACGCGTGCTTATCTCGGGATTCGGGAGCTTCGTAGCCTTCTGCTTCCACCGCAAGTTTGCTTTCAGATTATGTTGGTTAAAGAAACTACGAAGGTCACTCCGTTCACTGCCACGGCTGCGTTTGCGAAAGAAGCAAGCACGCTGCTCACACACGAAAACTAAGACTTGCGACAGTTGTTCGCGCAAGTCTTGTGTATACGTTTGCGTTCAGTTCGCCCATCTTTCTTTCTGTTTCAGCAGCATAAATTGAGTGTCGATGTGACAGTTAATTGTCCGCGCTCCACCTGTGTAGGCTTATTTCATGCGTTCTTTCTGCTTCTGTACGTGCAGTGAATTTCGAGCTGCTTGCCATTTCTCATGAGACATTGCAATTTGTTGCTGTTGCATTGACTTATTCGCACTTGTGGCAAAACAATTCACAATAAACGCTCAGCTACCTCTGTGAAGACACGTCTCACGTTAATGTTATACAGATAATTAAAAAAAGAGATCAGTCACAATTTTTTTTAAGCAATACACATTTTTCTTTTAAAAAATACAATAGTTAGGCACCTGTCGTTTTTACAGCCAATATCCAGGACGAGGCAGAAACATTTTACCACTAATTAGATGACTTAGAAATGAATAATTAAAAAAAGTTTAATTACTTCTTATATTCAATTTTAGGGCTGTTTATATGGCAAGGTTTTCTTATTCTCACACCAAATAAGGCACAATATTTTGTGCATATTTGCATATTAAAAGTGCACTGTTAGGCCAGTATTGTTTATGAAGTGAAGTAGTGTCTTCAGGCAGCATATGGCAAAATTGTTCGACTCAGAAATTATAGTGAGCTTAGTTATCACAATTTGAAAATACCGTGAGTAGTTTCAGAGATCCATCATAGAAATTTCAGACCACGATGACAGAGAAACCGAAAGTGAAAGCACTGCGTGCGCCAGAAGGGTAGTCGGTGTGCTGCGTCACATGCAAACTTCCCTTTACGTAATTCGAATGGTGGCGCGTCTTGCAACAGCCTCACTGCGTGAGAAACATTTCATCATCCTAGTAGAGAATGCCAACCAATGATCCTTTACGTTTGATGTGCTGTGGTTATCTGATTCTTTGTAGTTTTGGCTTCTGAAAAATGCAAAATTCAGATATTAAGGAGAAATCCTTCGATGCCTCATACTCGCGATGGCCGATGTCCAGTCTCCTGGCACGGTGCCGGCTACGGCGTCTCCTTCTGATGCAGGAGGACAAATGGCTTTTATGGGCGCTGAAACGCACATTGCAAGAAAACGAACACTTGCAAAAGACAGGCAGATTAATCTCGCGTCTGGCTGCGGTTATGTAAAGGAAAGTTTGTGCATGATGCAGCAAACGGACCACCTTTCCAGGACACTTGGTGCATTCAGTTTCAGGTTTTCTGGCATCGCATTTTGGAAATTTGACAATGGATCTCTGAAACTACGTGCAATATTTTCTATTTCTAAAAACTAGGCTGGCCATAATTTGTGAAGCAAAACAACTTCACCATATAAACAACCACCCAAACATCAATAACATAAAAATCAATTAAAGTATTTCTGTTAATATTAGTTTCTGAGTGATCTAATAAGTGGCCCAATATTTCCACCTCGGCCTATAAATTGCCTGCGAAGACAACTGCCTAGCTATTATATCTTTTTAAAGAAAACTCTGTATTGATTAATGAAAGGCACCATGTATGCAGTAGACTCTCATTAAATGGAACCTGAAGGGACCAGGAAAAAAATTTGTTCCATTTAACAGGTATTCTGTTTCTTGAAAGATGACCCGAGATTCAGAATGCAAAAAGAAAACCAATCTTGTCACACGGCCCAGTTTCATTTAGGCAGCAGTCCTGTTTAACAGATTTCCGTTTAGCGAGGGTCTACTGCATATAGCTGACCCTTCAATCGCACACATTGCTGGCTTTTAGGACCTAAGATGTTGGTGTATGTTTGAAAGATTTAAGTTTATCAGCCATAGCATGACATTAAAAAGACAGAAGGCTCAAGACCAATGCACCATTTTTAAATGTCATTTGTCTTGCAATTAATCTTACATTTTGTATAGAACAATCAAACCTGAGCAAATGCTATAGTAGGACTATGCCTGATGTAAATGCATTTCTTAAATTTTTAGAACAGTGCTCATTATACCCCTGTGACGTGCACTACAATGATAGCACATATGTACCCTCACAGTACTTGTGGTGCAAGGGATCTAACAATTGATGAGGCTAGGCCCAAGAGTGAGGCTATGCCCAACATATTAAGTACTATGGAGTGTTTGCATTTAAGCATCATCAAACTTGATTATATTTATTTCAACATGAAACCAAACAACTGATTCTTAATGAAGATACTAATGAAAATTTGGCAGTATTTACCTACTTTACTTGTCTTATTCCAGTGAACTTTGGGAATTGAAACATACGAGAGGTGGGCAAGATCTCTGGCACAGCGCTCCATGTTGCCAGCTTCATGCACGAAGTCCAATTCTTTTATCAAACACGACTTAAGATACTGGAAAAGAGAAAAAATGATCTCGGCATAAACTATGGATTACATCATACATGAGCACCAAGCAGAATGCAGTATACAACTGATTAATAAAGCTACAAACTGTAACACTCTCACCCACAACCACAAAGGCAAGCAGCAGGTGATGATTATGAACTGGAGAAGTCATAAGCAAGAATGTTTAATGGTGACGTAACTGGATTAAATGGAACATGAACATTACCAATATTACTTTCAAATATTAGGAATCACTTCTAAATGAGGTGAAACGTGAAGTTTGCAGAGAGTTCATCTGGCAAACAAAGCTTAGGCTTCTTCACATTACTTGACGATAATGGTTTCAGTCATTTCAAGGGGTGGGGCCACCCTATTTGTGGCCTTTCGTATTCCTTGCTGCAAGCGTGTTTTTTTTTATAGCTCCAAGAAGCATGATACATGCACCAAGATTCATTTATTTTCATTAAACAAATTAATATTGCCTTATTTATATGATCAACTTTCGGTTTCGGTTTCTGAGCGCCAAGTTCAGCTGTCACATAGCGATGTAGGTGGCTTGGTCACAGGACCACGTAAGGCTGTGATGCACATAGTGCTGATTATCGTCTGCTCTCGCACGAACGTTCCACACAAGCACCTGCAAAACAAACGTGCTAACAGTTGCCATGGCTAGCTGCAGCAGCCGTGATGCTTTGCCGGTACATATGTGGTGGAGGTCACTGACCTCACACTATGCACGTGCGCATGGGAAGAGGGGGGGGGGGGGGGGGGGGGGGGGGCTATGCTAGCCCAATACATTACCATAATAAGGAAGGGGGGGTTTCTGCGATGAACCTTCGTCCCCCCCCCCTGAAAGGGAAACCTGCACATGCCTGCCCTCCCTACAGATCTGGTGTGACGTCACTACAACTTTCGTTGCCCTTCCTACAGAGCTACGTCGGTGCTGGACGCACTTGCGCTGGGCTTCGGTCTGGAAAATGAGCATTTAGGTACACTTTGTAAATAAATTTAAAAAAATTCAAAACATATTCCGTGTCCGACCATTCATGTGGAGTGTCTTTGCATATAAAGGAAACCCACAAGAGGCTTGTTATAGCCTCGAAATTTGATGGCACCAGCTCTTTAAGTACACAACAATGAAAGCAGTGAAACAAAGAAACAGAACATCATACTGAGCTCATGAGCATGCTGTTCAAGGAAATAGTATTAGATGCTTGGCCAAAGAGTGCCAGAACATGATTTAAACAGTGTGAAATCATGCTACTGAATGTCATGTATCACATGGTTGTGAATGGGCCCAGAAGTTACAGGCTATAAAATGGCTAAAAGCTACACTCAATAAATACACGAGCATGCAGTCATTGAGGCAATAAATATTGGCCACTGACAGTAACTAGCTCCATGATAACTATTTTTTTAAAGGTTGTACAACTTTATAAAACAGTTGTGTGACCTCCGAAAATTATCTGAAAAGTAAATGTACATGAGATGCATAACTGTAGATAATAAAATATAAGTTGACACCCACACTATAAATAAAATTAAAAAAAATTGCAAGTCAGAGCTATTCTTAGTTTTTGTTAATGCTATTCTAAGAATGAGCTGGCTGTTAAGCATGCATTTGAGAACTCTGATTAATACCTATACCTTAAGAATTACCAAATGTGGCAGCATTTTCGAATGTGTCGGTGAAGCACAAGAATTTTAAAGATGCATTGTCAAAACCAGCCCATGTGTATCAAAAAAAGTTCTTTAAGAAGTCATTTATCAATTTAAATTATAGCTTGTTACAGCTCATGCCATGAAAACTGCAACAAAAGTTTCCAACCTGACCCAAGTATAAAAAAGGGCTAGCAAGAAAGAAGTCAGAGAGATGGAATGAACGAATGACAATGGATGAAAAGTCACGTGGTGTAATGAAATTAAGAAATCAGCAGGAAATAAGATTAGCCAGAGCTGAACAGGGCAAAGTGGAGATAATTTGAAGGAGCCTTTGTCCTAAAGTGGACATAAAATAGGCTCATAATGGTGACAGAATATCACAAGTGAAGAACAGCTGCTGCAAGTTACAAAAGGTGAAATCGTGTGTTATTTACACAGCTGGTAACCAGAAGGCCGCATGCCACTGAAATTATACTTACATCAAGAACCCAAGCGAAGTTGAAATTGGGGTGCATCCAACTGACAACATGCACCAAGATACCAATACCATTCAAGTCACCACTGAAACGTTGCTGTAAATCAATATACTGCACCTGAAAAGAAAATAGAAAAGTAACATAAGAAATACCACAATAATTTTTATGCAGAAATAGTGACAGCCAATTTCAGTGTGCACAGACACAGTCATTATAAATGTCAGTCATTGAGCAGCCAGCAAGTGGCCTGTGTTGGGAGCTCTGAAGCAGCAATTTGACCAGCAATTATTGATAACACACAGCCATGCACCAGTATTTGTTATGTACCGTCACTAAAAGCTGACAATGCAGTCTTAAGAAGGTGACGGAATGTGCAGGTACACACAGGTGCCTGCAACCTGCAGGAATATGCAATGAATATAACAGAGAGTATGAAAAGTGCTAAACCTGAACTTGTGAAGTGTTTGATAAAGCTTGAAAATTATGAACGAGCTGTAAAAGATGTATACAAAATCTGACCAAGCAAGATCTTGAGTAGATTTCAGGCAGTATCAAAGCAACCTTTTGGACTTCTCAAAGGGTGTTTGAACTCCATTACACAGCTTTGTGTCTTCATACATTTCCACACAAGTCTTCCTAGATGCTTTCATTTGTTATCTCTTTTTTTGGTACCCCAATAACTAAAACAGCCCAACACTACTGTCTAAATTGCTTCTCACCCCTTAGTTTTGTTGGAGAAACTATCCCAGTTTGCTGCCATTGGTCTATATAGCAATAAAGTAATAAACAATATTCCATTTGAATGAAGTTCCTTACTAAAGTGTTCAATGTAAAAGATCACCCTGAAGAAAACACAATGATCTACAAAGCAATTACATGTGAATTTAATAAAAAAAATAGACAATACCTTTACAGCAACATCTTGTCCTTCAGCAGTCTTTGCTTTAAAAACTTGGGCTAGGCTGGCCGCCGCAATGGGTGTGCGGTTGAACTCTTTGAACATTTCTTCGGGCAAACAACCAAAGTCCTCCCTAAACAGCTCGCTAATCTGAAAAAAATCAAAGGAAGGGTAGTAGCAACACATTACAAGATGGCGCCGATTTCTATGAGGCAAAACTATTATGCAATACTACCAAGCAGACTTTCAGACAACTGGTAGGATTATGTTGAGATAATGCAACACTATGTCAACTTAAGCTGACTCAAAGAAATGAAAGCAGAAAACAAAGTTTCACTTACAACAGCCACAGATGAAAGTCACATCGAAAAATACCATATGAATTATGCACCACCGCACAATGTAATGAAGGATGTTTTCTTTCATGTAAAGCCCAATAAGCAACAGCATTTGCACTCTGAATAATTTTTACGAAAATCAAGCAAAGTGCAATTTCTCCTTATGTTCAGCCTAAAGTACAGTCTCCAAAAAAAATGTTTAAGAATACATGCTGGCGCAAAGCCTCAAGTACAGCATGCATGTGCTGGCCTATGACCGTACAGAATGCAACCACTTTCTAGCCCAACCTAGCAAACACAGCACTTATATTCCTCTGCATTGCAAATGCAGGTTGTGATGTAATGACTTCCAGACTGCAGTTTGTCAATAGCCCTGATATCAAAAGGATGAACACAAAAATTAATAAAATGCAAATTAATAACTTTACTCAAAGCATTGCAATTACAAGCATCACACTTTTTACAGGAAATGTTTATGTATGCTACTGGAGGTGCTTTTTTTTCCTTTGTTAGAAAATGAGAAGATACATGAATTAAGGCTTTTAAAATTTTTGAAGAAGATAAACATTATAAACCTCCTTAAAAGAAATCAGCCGCATGAAGATAAAATTATGGTGGCAGTATTCACCTCATCCTTACTGCGCACCAATGCGTGGTCATGAAGCACCTCCAAGGTGTCAATGTATTCACGCGGCAAAAGGTGATTGAGAGCGACAAGACTTTGTCCAAGCTTGATGTACAGACCGCCATTCTGCAGGCAACCCCTGAGAATTCGCTCAGCATTTCGCTGGTGACAGCGCTTCATCATGGTCTTGTAATCCTCAGTTCCCTGCAAAAATACTACTTAAAAATTAAACTCTGGGCTTTCACTAGCAAAGATCACATGAAGATTATGAGGCACAAAATATGTGGAATTCTGGATAGATTAAGGAAACCAGGAGGAAACCACCTGGTTTCCTTAAGGTATCACTAAATCTAGGTATATGATCATTTTTGTAGTTAAGCTCTATAGAAATAGCTAATAATACAGCATTATAAGCTAGTCCATTCACTTCTAGCTAACACCTACACAGGTACGAAGTCGCGACGAGTATATCAAACCAGTTTGCGAAAATGCAGAAAGCCGCACTCAGACAAGACAAACAACTTATGATCAAGTATGAGGTGGCTACTTGCCTCAGTATATCCGATCGCACTGTACGAGTAGTCGCAAGAGATCGTAAGACCGATTTTCAATGTCCTAAGGAAAAAGAAGCAGCAATAAACTAAATTTAAGTATTTACAATACACTGTCGAAATGTGAGCGATGCTTACTTGGCAAATCTGATCAGTCCTCCGAATGAAGTCCGAACAAAGCGTTTGTCAGGTGTGCTGAGTGTTTGGTACCATAAAAGCGGGGCTGAGACGGCAACCCCAATAAACGCATAAACGTAGGGACTGCGCCGGCCTTTCACATTTGGAGTTGCAACGACTTTCGATGACTCGGCGTTAACACCATTAGAAGAAAATCTTAGTGCTGTGCAGCCAACGCGCTGTCGCGCCACCTGCAACGATAAAAAATCACGGCACATCACTAAACAAAGAGCACCGCTAAGCATACACTACATTACTGCTGGCTGACTATCAATAGCAAACACCCAAACAGCAAGCCAATTTCAACTAGCACCTCAACTGAATGCAGCAATTATTGAACGCGAACAGCTGAACCAAGGAAGTAGCGTGTGCGCTTGTGCACAATTTATGTGCGAACGTTTTTCAGCCCGACACATAAAATAAAAATAATACCTGACGAACATGTAATTTACAATGCAATCTGAAGCCGGTATATACAAGATGTAATATCTGAGAAACCAAGGACGATCGCAACAAATGTGACCCAGTGGTTCTAATTAAGGAAGTGGTTAAAACTTAAACACTTGTTTTGAAAAGTACTTTTTTTACAGCGAAGGGAAAAGAAGTCGCTTTAAAAAGAAAACTTACTAAATATGGCCAAATGCTTGTACTAGAAAGCTGGACGGGCCACGAAAAGCAGATCTATATGATTTGCAGTCATATTAAATTGCTAATCATACAGGCTTCTTTTTTGCTATATTGAAGCATAGCATAATACTCACTTTTAGCATAGAAAATATCATCTTATAAGCAATACAACCGGTTAGAAACTACTAAAACTACTCAGCATCTCTGTTTTCTGCTTAGAATACACACACGCATGATTACTCATGTGGGATTGGCTGCCACTGTGGCTGCATTCGACTTGTACATTGCTTGGCTCACAATTAAAAAATAAAAACTGAAACTAATTTGCGGTCAAAGTTCTTCAATTCATATATCCCCAGAAAAATTAGCTGTTTTATTTAACACAATTAGCATAGCCTTTGGGAATTTCGCATACTTTTCCGTAAATATGTAACTTTTTGACGCCAACTTGGGATATGAGCGTGTGCAGCGCAAAGAAATGACCCTGCACGACAAAAGAAGCGAGGATGAGACGTTTCTACGCGATAAACCTGATTTTAGGTTTTTTTAAAGGGGCCCTGAAACACTTTTTTGAGTAACCATAAAATCAATTCACTGGAAAGCGTATTGCCTCAAAAAATCAAAGCAGCAAAAATTATAAAATCATGTCCAGTACGAGCGGATTTACAAAGATTTGTTACACGCTGCAATCGCATTCTCTCTTCTCTCGTCCCAAAGAAAGTGCTGGATGCTAAGCAGAGAGGGATGGGAGGGGAAAACAAAAAACGCCACGCGTGCCTACTGACCTTGAGCACTTTTTCCTTATTTTTTCTTCGAATGCGCGGGTTTTTCAGTGTGATTATAGTGTTCTAGACACTTTAGTGTGATCACGCGTGCATAAGTGGATGGATGAATGAATTAATGGATGAATAAATGTGGCTGTACCCTTTTAGATCGGGCAGCGGCTAACGCCACCTAGCCATAATACTTAGTGAATGAATCACTATAATGTTTTTTCTTTAAATAATGAATTTGAGGACTGGTACTTTGCAGTGAAGGGTTTAATTTTCACTCGTACCTTGACTTTAGCCACCAATCAGATAACCTTTTTCTAGTTAATTCTACCTGCTTAAAGTCTATTTTGCCCCCCTTGTCCCTAAACCCCAGTGCTTTCAAAAACTCTGCGCCATCATCCTGAACTACAGGGTGAAGCAGTTTACAGAACATTATCAAGTGTTCGGCAGTTTCCGCCTCCTTTCCACATGCACTGCATACCGTGTCTACCCCTTCGTATTTGGCCCGTATGTCTTGGTTCGCTATACTCCCGTCCTGGCCTCAAACAGGCCTTCTGATTCCATTCTATTTTTCTTCTATTTCCATGGTGGTAGTTCCATTCTAAATTCCTTCTATTTCTTCTATTCTTTCTTCAATTCCTTCTATTCTATTTCCATTCTGATTTCCTTCTATTTCCATGGTGGCAGCTGAAGCTGCATGGCAGTGTCCATGTTTTGAGTGGGACAAAAAAAACAACAACTAATACGGTGGTTAGAATTATTAATCTTGTGAGTTTCTGTGTTGACGATATGCCACGCGGGTACTTGTACCATATACAACTTACAACGCCACACTTCCATCGAGAAGACGTTCAAGCGACAAAATTAACGTGTAAACAGAAAAGGCGGGCTATGATAAAGTTCCTGCACAACAAGGGCATGACGTCATAAATTGCGGCGGTGCCTACTGCGCGTTCTACGTAGTTCCGTATCAGTAAAAATGAAGCGAGGGAGCCAGAGATCTCACTTACCAAATTTTCAGAAATTGTGTTGAGTCAATGCTGCCAAAGTACGAAAAATACCGTCATGTGTGGATATTTCCGGCGTGAAATCTGAAAATGATAATCTGGCCTTGATTTTCATTCTATTATATAACCAACCTGGGATTGTGATGCCAATGAAATTCAAGTTCTCAGACTAAAATTTATGAATCTAAACTGCTTGGTTGGCTGTTTCACTTTAGAGTACCTTTGGGCCGTAATAAGTAAACATATTTACCGCAATGAGGTATGCACTAAGGGCGCAGAAAAGCGTGCAGGAGGTCGACAAAAAGGGCGCGCTTTTCCATCGGCTCGCGCGGAGGCCTATTGCGGTGAAAAGGAAGACGGCAGTCGTGGTGGTGGCCATGGTGAGTTCCGTTTTTTTTTCATGTATGAACCATTAATTATGCCTTCATTATTAGGTGCGCGTGAGTGGAAGACGCCAATTATTGGGGACTAACACTTCTCGCACCTGTATACTAGCCGACCGATGTAGAGCAAGCTTGGTCAGACAGAGCGAGCATAAATTGAAGCGGAGGGAAGCTGTGCGGGGTGTACACTTGATTTATTGATATGTGGGGTTTAACGTCCCAAAAGCACCATATGATTATGAGAGACGCCGTAGTGGAGTGCTCCGGAAATTTCGACCACCTGGGGTTCTTTAACGTGCACCCAAATCTGAGCACACGGGCCTACAGGGGGTGTGCACTTACCAATGAATATTGCATGACGTTTGTGTGATATCCGGAATAGCTTGCGAAAATAAGTAAATGCGTGACGTATGACATTTCACAGCTTTTCGCCGAAAGAGAAGCGAAAAAGGGTACGACACAGGTATCTCGCCATTTGCCGCTCAAATATCTAAGCCCCCCCCCCCCCCTCCCCATTTTATTTTATTTTTTCGCGCGTCTGATAAAGAGTGAAACCTGATAAACTTGATTATAAAATGAATGTAGGTGCAGTTGCTTCTATAACGTTGCCGGTAAGTGCATGAAAACGTGAAAACAGGGTATATGAGGAATGTGCAGGGGCTTCCCAGCTTCCGCACGCAAAGTGTTGCAAAGCTTGCTACGCGGAACATGTTCGGGCAACAGCAATTGCGCTGATATATATCGCACTGCAAACTCTCCTGTTACAAAGTAGGAAAAATCGTATGTGAAGCCTGAATGTGAAGTTCGCAGTGATTCGGCGCAATTGGCGGATAAAATGTCCCACTGCCGAGCCAGTGAACGGAAGTTTATAGGATAGAATTATGTTGATTTGCCCCTTTTGTAATTACTAAAACAATTTGTCACATTTTTTTTTTCATAAAGGGAGGCACGTGGCAATAAATGAGACTACTACTGTATACATTTTGAATTAGGGTGCAGCTATAATTTCGATCACACTGCTTGTGCCACAGAAAACTGTACAACGACGAGGCAAGCGCGTCGCACGCACGCATGCACGCACGGCCACCCTCAGTCGCGCTCGGACGGCTTGGTGATGACAGGGGGCTCTCTCGTCGTCATAATTCCTGTTACCGGAATACCAAGACTGCAGTGCACGCAAACCTCTGACGTGACTTGTTTACACAGGCGTGTGCAAGTTAACGCATACGTACGGCGAGCGTTTCTTTTTCTTTCTTTGATGGCGCATGCCCACTGCCGCGAATCGGCCAATACAACGCGTTCAACCAGAGGAAGCGAAAGGGCAAAAACAATGTTGCCAAGCCCAGCTGCGAAGTAAAACGATCAAGCTCTGCAGATTTTCAGCAGTGTGCAATGCTTAGAATATAAAACAAAATCCCCCCTAAAGATTGACAAGCGTTTCTTTTAATGAAAATCTTATGAAGTACATTACATAGCATGTGTATGTAGCCAGCTTGATTACAGCAGTTGTTTTTTATTACAAACTCGCTCTTTTAGGTAATTATGTTCGTGCAGGACGCCGGAATGAAGGTTTAGTGGTACTTGCATCCACCAATTGCTGCACGCCAAGGCACGCGTAAAATCTGTCTGTATATAAACGTAATTGCGGTGGAGGAGTGCCCACCAGCGCTCATGCACGTCATTGAGTCATCACTCTATCTATCAGGACAACTTGTAGAGTCGGACCCCCTCCCTGGGTTTTTATGGCAATACAGCATAACGTTGTGAACGCAGTTTGTGTGGCCTAAGTGTCTACGCTCAGCTATTGCTTTAGTCGGCGCCTTTCTAACCAAATAAGCGCAACGTTGAAATTCATCTTTTATTGCGATAGCAATTATATGAACACTCTGGGCTGGATTTCGCCGCAGGCGTCGATGTCGGCGTCGATGTCATGCACCGTATGTGTATACGTATTTATATATTTATGAAAACGCAAGAAAGAAAAAATGGCGTGCGGAATCAAACGTCCATGGGACCTCCGCGTTGTGAATGTGAGGCGTTATTCACTGGGCTACAGCGGGGTACCTCCTTCAATGTTTGAACGGCAAACTATCTATATCTACCACTTACCGCTGTTGGCGGGCATCTAGGGGTGAAACTATCATGTTTTCACCATTATCAGCAAGATGGCGCAATGCGCAAGCGGTGGCTCTTATCTGACGCGTACTTTGGCCCGCGGAAAGGAGGTGAGCGGACAATCTCTCGAGCGCCTTTATCTCCCGGTGGTGAGGATCATACGTCTTGGCTGGCATGACGATAGTTATAGCGCGAGAACAAAACGACGACACAGAGACAACAACAAGGACACGAAGGTCCTTCTTGTTCTCTCTGTGTCATCATTTTGTTCTCGCGCTCTAACTATCGTCATGCCATACCAACTAGCCCAAGCTGCCACACTTCTTGGCTCGCGTTCGGCTTGCACTGGAACGATTCTGTTGTAGTTACGGGGTGCACAAAGGTCACTGCAATCATTGTACAGCCTCCGTTTGCGAAAAGGGCGCGCTTTTCCGACACAGCGAAGTAACAACTGAGACGCTTATTCGCGTGCATCTGTACCTGTAAGTACGTTTCATGTGTTATTTGTGCGTGATAAACACGAGGCACGTTTCGATCTGCTTGCCATTCTGCACGCGACCTTCCAATTTGTTGCTATCGCATTCGTTGCTTCGACTTTGTGGCAAAGCTGTGACTTTTTTTAATTGTTAAAAGGCACTCAGCTGCTGACCCACAGTCGCGGGATCGAATCCTGGTCACGGCGGTTGCATTTTTTAGAGGGGCGAAAAGGCCCATGTATTAGGTGCACGTTAACGAACCCCAGGTGGTTCAAATTTCCGGAGCCCTCAATACGGCGCCTTTCTGACTCTCTCATAATCACATGGTGGTTTTGGGACGTTAAGCCCCATAGCCACTAGACCACCGTGGAGGGTGCGATGTTGAAATTCAAAGATAATATTTTGAGAGACCCTCCAATAGCACTGCCTATGACGTTTGCGAATGCGGAAATAATACACCTCACTGCAGCTTGAGTACGAACGCTGGAGCTCATTGCTTTAAATACAACTGCCGGCCAGGTTTGTTTCTGAGACAGACTGCGAGCATTTTGAGAAAAATGGCCGTTATGACTAATGTACACCAAAACACGTTTCCAGGTGTGAAATCGAAGAAGACCTGGGTTCCCCTGTTGCACCGCAGAGTCATCACCGGCTGAAAAAATGTCAGGTATATATGCCACGATACCTTAATATATGGTAACAAGAACATGGAGCCTATCTGATAACGGCTAATAGCATCTTCTTTGCTACCCAAATGATTGAGCTTCATTGCATTCAATCTCCTTCGTCTGGCTAACAAAATTGCAGCATATGTGCCTACAGATAATAAAATACCTTTTCCGCACTGAATAACCATGCCAGGGAGTGTAAGCACAGCATATAATATTGAAGATTGGACTAGTTAGGGTTCAATGGTCAAATGTGTTAGATTTCAGTGAAATACAAATAGAAACGGACGACTGGAGTCAAAAAGAGGTGGCTCTCAGCCAATAGTTCTTTTAAAAAAATCACCGCAATATCCACAAAGTGAATGATGTTAGAAAATCTTGCTCGGATGTGCATGGGACGTTTCTTGGCGAAACCATTTCTGTAGGAAAGCTTGTTAACCAGCCATCGCATGATGTGTACGAAAGCAGCTTTGTTGGGCACGTTCCGTGGCTAGCACTGCACAGTGTTGGCCACGTCGATTGGCGCGATAACCACCTGCCCCTTTAACCATACTGGCCGCTATTGTGAGTCGAATGCCTAATGCTCATAAATGACAGACGTGGAGCTATCAGCCGTTCTTCAACGGGGTTGAGAAGAGGCAGGTGAGGGGACTTGGGATGATATTGGTACCCGTGCGTAACACTCATCGTATGAACTTGTCACGTGCTGCTGTGTCTACGAAGGGACGATTCTCGCCCTGCCGACTTGGCTGGCGGTTTTTTAACACGAAAGTGTGTTATCCAGAAAGTGTGACTCCGATGACGTATTTCCGTCACTAATATGACGTTGAAGTATATATACTGACAGCCTGCAAAGAAAAAAAAACGAGAAGGAAACAATGTTGCGTGGCATCGAACCAGAAACCTCTCGTTTAGCAGGGCACGGCGCTAACCACTATGCCACGCAGACTGGCAAAGGGTCAAGCAGGAGTACAGGAAACATTTATGGTTAAAAGGGAAAGTGGCAGGGCAAATGACGCTCCTGGGTTTTGTTTACTTGTGGACAGTGACAAAAGCCAGAAAGGAAAATCAAGAAATGGTGCAGTGCATAGAAAATGACATTGAAGAACTAGGCAAAGAGTGCGAGGTAAATATATTAAGAGATATGAATGCGCACATAGAAGATATTCATGGATATACTGACCCAACAGGCAGAATGCTAATGAATATGTGTGAAAGGCATGATTTAATGATTTGCAACAGTACCGAGAAATGCGAAGGGCGGTACATGTGAGGTGGGAAGGCTGCAGACGACGATAGATTACGCAATGATGTCCCATAGGAAGCATAATCGGCTAAGGGTGATGAACATAGATTAATATGGGTCCAAAAGTTTAGGTAGTGATCACAAACGTGTCATGCTTAGTTTTGGAAGAGAAATGAAAATGGAAATAAGGCACTATGAGCAACGACACGGTAATATTTATACAGAAAGGCAAACGGAAATAGCAACTAAAAAGATTGAGAAAATAATCACCGAGGATACTACAAAAGAGTGGACGTACACAAATCTAACTTGATTGTTTCAGTTAGAGCTTGCTAAGGTACGAGTCCGCGTGGTGATGGAACTGCATTAAGAGGCCTGGGGTGCGGCCTCACTGGTAACCACCGCCGGTAACGCACTCCCTCACCAGAGAAGAATTGGGCACCCTGGTGCAGTATCTGGCCACTACCTCCCACATGCATACGTCAATTAACTCATGGCCCTCAGTCCCCAGTGGCTGCGAAGCAAACGACCATGGCGGTGGTTAGATCTGCAACGAAGCAGAGGGTGATAACAATCTCTGAATCCGGACAGGCCGCCATTGGATCCTGAACTTGGCAACGTTTAACGCTAGAACCTAATCTAGTGAGGCAAGTCTAGCTGTACTATTCGAGGAGCTAGAGGGTGTTAAATGGGATATAATAGGGCTCAGTGAGGTTAGGAGGACAGATGAGGCCTATACGGTGCTACAGAATTGGCACGTCCTTTGCTATCGGGGCTTGGCTGACAGAAGGGAACTGAGAGTGGGGTTCCTTATTCACAGAAACATAGCTGGCAACATAGAGGAATACTATAGCATTAATGAAAGGGTGGTAGGTACAGTAATTAAACTGAATAAGAGATACAAGATGAAGGTGGCACAGGCTTACGCACCTACATCTAGCCATGATGATGCGTCAGTTGAAAACTTCTATAAAGACGTGGAATTGGCAAAGAATAAGGTAAAAACACAGTATACTATACTGATGGGCGACTTCAATACCAAGTTAGGAAAAAAGCAGGCTGGAGATCAGGCAGTAGGAGATTATGGCATCGGTACTAAAAATGCCAGAGGGCAGCTACTAGTAGAATTCTCAGAACGGAATAATTTACGGATTATGAATACCTTCTACCGAAAGCGAGGGAACCGTAAGTGGACATAAAGGAGCCCTAATGGTGAAAATAAGAAAGAAATAGACATTATACTGGTTGCACACCCAGGCATAGTGCAGGATGTGGAAGTGTTTGGCAAGGTACAATGCAGTGACTATAGAATGGTACGGTCCCGAATTTGCTGAGACCTGAAGAAGGGACGACAGAAACTGATACGCAAGAAAACAATCATTGAGCTAGCACCGAGAGGGAAAGTACAGGAATTAAGTCTCGCTTCAGAACAGGTACTTCGGTTCCTATCGAAGAAAACAGCCTTAGCACTGACGCAATGAATGATAATCTGACGAGTATCATTACGGAGTGTGCAGTGGAAATTGGAGGCACTGTAGTTAGACAGGACACTGAGAAACTCTCCCAAGAAACAATGAATTTCATTAGGAAGCATCAAAGCATGAAAGGCTCAAGCACAACAGACAAAATAGAGTTGGTAGAGCTTTAGAAGTTTATTAATAAGTGTAAGATATCCGGTGTAAGAAGGTATAACATGGGGAGAATTGAACACGCTCTTAAGAACAGAGGAAGCGTCAAAGCAGTGAATAGAAAACTTGGGATAGGCAAAATATATGTATGCACTAAGGAATAAGGAAGACAAAGTAACTACCATTGTGGATAGGATAGTAAAATTAGCGGAGGAGTTTTACAGAGATCTGTACAGTAGCCAGCAACACCACGACCTTAATATAAGAACTAGCAGTAACCCAGATGACACCCCAACAGTAAACATAGAAGTCAGAAAAGCCTTGGATAACATGCAAAAAGGCAAAACTGCTGGTGAGGATCAGGTAACATCAGATCTGCTGAAAGATGGAGGAGAGATTGTGTTAGAAAAACTAGCGACCCCAGTTACGAGGTGTCTCGTGACGGGAAGAGTACCATAATCTTGGAAGAATGCTAACATCATCCTAATAAATAAGAAAGGAGATCACAATGACTTGAAGAATTACAGGCCGATCAGCTTGCTCTCTGTAGTATACAAACTACCTACAAACGTAATTGCTGACAGAGTAAAGAAAACATTAGAATTCAATCAACCAAAAGAACAAGCCGGATTTCGAACAGACGACTCAACAATCGACCACATTCATACTATCAATCAGGTAATAGAGAAATGCTCAGAATATAACCAACCGCTATACATAGCATTTATAGATTACGAGAAGGCGTTTGATTCAGTAGAAATAGCAGCCGTCATGCAGACACTGCGGAATCAGGGCGTCGATGAAGCATATATAAACATCCTGGCAGAAATCTACAGGGGATAAACTGCTACCATAGTGCTTCATAAAGAAAGCAACAGAATACCAATCAAGAAGGGTGTAAGGCAGGGGGATACAATCTGCCCAATGCTATTTACCGCGTGCTTAGAGGAGGTTTTCAGGGCCCTAGAATGGAAACAGTCAAAGATAAGAGTTAATGGAGAGTACCTTAGTAACCTGCACTTCGCCGATGATATTGCATTGCTGAGTAACTCAGGGGACGAATGGCAACTCATGATTACGTAGTTAGACAAGGAGAGCAGAAAAAGTGGGTCTTAAAACTAATCTGTAGAAAACGAAAATAATGTAGAACAACCTTGGAAGAGAACAGCGCTTCGAGATAGTGCACTTGAAGCTGTAAAAGCCTATGCCTTCTTAGGACAGGTAATAACCGCGGAGCCAAACCACGAGACTGAAGTAACTAGATTAATAAGAACGGGGTGTAGCGCATTTGGCAAGCACTCTCAAATCATGACAGGTAGATTGCCACTATTCCTCAAGAGGAAGGTATATAACAGCTGCATCTTGCCGGTACTTAGCTACGGAGCAGAAACCTGGAGACTTACAAAGAGGGTTCCGCTTAAATTGAGGACGACGCAGCGAGCAATGGAAAGGAAAATGGTAGGTGTAACCTTAAGAGACAAGAAGAGAGCAGAGTGGATTAGGGAACCAACGGGGGTTAAGGATATCATAGTTGAAATCAAGAAGAGGAAATGGACATTGGCCGGGCATGTAGCACATACACAGGATAACCGCTACTCATTAAGGGTAACTAATTGGATTCCTAGAGAAGGCAAGTGGGTTAGGGGGAAAGAGAGGGTTAGGTGGGCAGATGAGATTAAGAAGTTTGCGGGTATAAATTGGCAGCAGCAAGCACAGGACCAAGTTACCTGGCGGAAAATTGGAGAGGCCTTTGTCCTGCAGTGGAGGTGGTCAGGCTGATGATGATGATGATGTAGGTACGAGTCAAATCAACCGGGAAAATCGTACACAAACCCAAGAGCTGGTGAGATGAGGAAGTTAATTGAGCCATATTAAGACGTCAGGAAGCCTCCATGGAACACAGGTATGCTAAACAGAAGGGTGAACCGAAAGATGATGTCAGAAGAAAATGGGATAACCTTTTGAGCTGCAGAAGGAAAGCGTAAAATCTGATCAGTGAAAAGATTAGAAATAAGGGGGCCCAATGGATCACGGAAGTAAACAAAAAGGATAAAAAGCCAGCTGCAAAGTTTTGGAACTATCTCAATTCTCTGAGTAATTACACAAGCATAGAAAAGAGGTTTATAACAACAGTTCAAGGCGTTAGACTAGAAGGGTATGAGGCAATGGAATACATGAACACAATTGTTTCAGAAAAACTTGACCACCAAGAAAACGCTGCATGCACCGTACCAGATGAAGATGGACCAATTAGCGCAGTGGCTCCACTGGGACACCGAGAGTGGGAAAGGGCAGAGAAAAGGGTTCCTAATAGCATATCAACAGGCCCTGATGGCATACCAATTATGCTTATAAAGAAACTAGGACCAAACTCTAAGCAAACATTAAAGGGGTTCTGAAACACTTATTTGAGTAACCATGGACCATGGAATTAATTCACCGGAAAAGCGTATTACTTCACAAATTCAACGCCGCAAAAATTTTAAGAATCCGTCCAGTATGAGCGGAGTTACAAAGATTTGTCACGCGCTGCAATCGCATTCTCTCTTCTCTCGTCCTGACAAAAGCGCTGGAAACTATAAGCAGGGAGGGATGAGAGGGGCGAACAAAAAAAAAAAAAAAACGTCACGCGTGCCTTGTAACCTTGAGCACTTTTTATTTATTTTTTTCTTCGAAAACGTGAATTTTTTCAGTGCGATCGCGCGCGCACGCGTGGACAAGTGAAGGCCTCCCGCAGCGACCTCTGTAACGACTGAGTGCGCCATGTTCAAATCAGCCAACAGCTGATAGATGGGCTCTCTACGAGTGATTTTGGGTTTATTGCGTGATTTGTCAAAAGAGGAAGCAGCAATTTTTAGCTGACTTTGAGAATTTATTGTGAATTCCTGACCGCGTGCGGCGCTATATTATTTGGCTCGCGTGCTGTCGGGAGCATCTACTACCGATCGGCAGCATTCTCTGACTATGCCCAAAAAGTGTTGCAGGGCCCCTTTGAGAGGAAAACGAGCAAAGCAGTAATGAATGATGAAGCCCCAATGGGTGGAAACTAAGTGAGATGAGCATGATCTATAAAGGAAAGGAGGACAAAGCTGATATAAACAACTACCGTCCTATAACAGTGGCATCAGTAGTTTACAGGGTGGTGATGCAGATAGAAAAAGAAAGGCTACAGACATGGGTGGAAGATGAGGGGGTGCTGGGAGAACTACAAAATGGGTTCCGTAAACGAAGGAGGTTGGAGGACAATTTTTTCATTAATGCAGTTCATTGAAATAGCGGAAAAAGAACACATGCTCCTCTGGCTAGCGTTTCTAGATATCAAGGGAGCTTACGATAGTGTGAAAAAAGGAGACTTGTGGGGAATACTGGACACAGTAGATTTGGAAAATGGAATAACTAATCTTCTAAAGGGTATCTAATAAAATAACAAGGTGGTTATAAAATGGGAAGAACAGGTATCTGAACCTATAGAGATACAACGCGGGCTTCGACAGGGATGTCACGTGTCACCTTTGTTATTTACGCTGTATCTACAAGGACTGTATCTATGCTGTATCTACAAGGAATTGCACGGTTGTGCTTATTCCATAAAGTATTCTCACACAATATGCTTCGCCATGCTTTACTTACTCCACCTTCATACGTATCCTCGCGTTTAGATCATGTTCATAAAGTTGGCGTTCCCTCTTGACACACTAAGGCCTTTTTGCATTCCTTCATTCCCCATACCTCTAGCGACTGGAACCACCTTCCTTCTAACATTGCTACAATCTGAAACCCAGACGTGTTTCGTACCGCTGTGTCTAATATTAAATTTTAGGCCATTTGATTCTGTGTAACATTGCATTGATATCTGTGAAATTCACTTGTCTAATGTATGTATTTTTTTAATGCTGAAAAATTGTCACCTATGCTAACCTCAGCCGCATTTTTCTCGTCGCAACAGGAATATTGCGACCTTTCTGAACCATATAACGTGTTTTGTAGAGGTTATAGCTACTTCTATTCTGCTGTTTTTACTGCAGTTTCCTGACTTGTTCTAATGTATTCAACCACTCCTCTCTTCAATGTAATTGCCTTGAGGGTATTCAAAAGAAAAAAAATTAGAAGCCAAATTAGAGGGGAGTCGACTCGGCTTCAGTCTCTCTTTTGCCAAGCAAGGAAAACACATCGAACAGTCATTACCCGCATTGATGTATGCAGATAATATAGTATTATTAGCCGACAACAAGTAAGATCTGCAGGAATTGATAGACATCTGTGGTAATGAGGGAGATAGGTTAAATTTGAAGTTCAGCAGGGAAATTCGGCAATCATGAATTTTAATGATAACAAAGGCAGTGAGCATAAGATGCAGGTAGCGACGCTAGAAATAGTGGGAAAATACAAATATTTGGGCGTATGGATTAATAACGGGGCTGAGTACCTAAAAGAGCACGAAATATACGTAATGATTAGGGGAACAACAATGCAGCTGTAATGAAAAACAGGGCACTGTGGAACAATACGTATGACGTTGTGAGAAGGATTAGGAAAGGTGTAATGGTGTAATGACGTTCGGCAATGCGGTCTTGTGCATGAAATCAGAGGTTCAAGGAAGATTGGAAATACCCCCTGATTTGGTGTATTCTCGTGTGCTCCCAAAGCAAGTCTGCCTATGCCACGTTGTTTAATTTCCAATCTAGCTTGAACTTCTCATTTCATGCAGAAGGCCGCAATGCCGAACGTCAAACCCGGGACCACGACACCTTTCCTAATCCTTCTCACAGAGCCATACATTGCCTAGTTCCACAGTACCCTATATATATTTTTCATTACAGCTGCATTCCTGTTACCCTTAGTCATTACGTATCTCTCGTGTTCCCTTAGGTACTCAGCCCTGTTGTCTATACATACGCCCAAATATTTGTATTTATCCACTATTTCTAGCGTGACTTCCTGTGTCTTATGCTCACTGCCTTTGTTATCATTAAAAATTATGCTTGCCGATTTTACCCTACTGAACTTTAAATTTAGCCTGTTTCTCTCATTAACGCAGATTTATATCAATCCCTGCAAATCTTCTTTGTTGTCGGCTATTAATTAATACTATGTCATTTGCAAGGTGGCGCCACCCAATACGCCTTGAGTGGTGGCGCACCGTCTAGTGAGCATTGTTGGCATTACCGGAGAGGCCACCTTGAGCGCGACCGCAGAAGTGTACAGCCGACACAGCTGTACACGCCGTCCGCCGGCATAGGACAAGCCGCGAGCAAGATGATCAAGCTCCTAAAACGACGAAAACAGTCACATTCATGAGAACTTCATTCATAGTTGATATAACTGGAACATATATCAAGAACGTTGTCATTGAAGTTGCCGCTGAGTGCTCTCATTTCGCACTTGCAGCCGGAAGTCTCGAAACAAACACGCTATATATTGTGACGTAACTGATTCAGCAGCCCAGTCTAGAAGTTAGATGGAGCTCACACTTGCTTTCAGCAGACAGACACATGACTGACTTGCCCCTTTTCTCTTCAACTGGCTACACCACATGGATGTTTATTTTGTCTACATTTCCGTTTCTGAATTCGAAATTGGTGTATCGGGCACCACGGCATATCTCGTCAAAGAAGTGCTCTAGGCATGTTAAGCACTGCGGAATATAATCTTTGCTTCCAATACACAATCATCTTTAAGCTTCTACAACAATGGGTGCACACATAAATCTTAATGCTAAAAAATTATATAGTAGGTCTGATTTCATTATTCTATTCACCTTATTTACCAAAAAAATAATCAGTGAGGCTTACGAAGCACCTGATTATGGTTCATTGTCCGTATTTTATCTTCCAAAGCTTATAACAGGTGTTTCAAGGAATGTCCGAAATCTTTTTAAAAATCTGAAAAGTTTGATCTTTATTGTTGTAAACGCTGTATTTGGGAGTGTACTTAACAATGTTAATTCATTTTTAATTAAAGGAATTAGGTGATTATGTCAAATGTGAGAATATATGTTCTTCATGCGAAGAACCAGCCATCGCAGCATCGAGATATAGCAAAAGCGGCCTCTAGCAATTGTTGTGTATTCTGCTAAATGCAACCGCGAAGCATTTAACTAAATGCTACCACGAAACCAAACCACCGATGAGTGCAACAAGCAGACGACCAGAATGACGCCTTTGTTCAAGAAAACTATTACAAAAGTGTTGTTTTTCTGTGTTCGTTAAAGTATGTGTGCGTCATGTACACTACTAATAAAGTCACAGCCCGCACACCCATACAACGAAGTCGGTTGATGGTTGACAGTACGACTCTCACTCATTTCGGACTCGGCTCTAAGAAGAATACGGCTATTGCGCTCTTCCGCGTTTCTGTTTCGTTTTCGCCACTGAATTTGAAGGTATTTCATAGCTTTGCAATTATTACTGTAATGGGTACAGCTTTTTCAAATCTGAAAGCTAAAATGGGTTCTTCGCGTGAAAGACTAGTTTTCCCATTTGACATAAGCATCTAACCCTAATATTTAAAAATTAATTTACTTTCTTACTATCCCAAACGACGTCTTTAGAAGGAATTTTTAAAATATCACATTTCCCTGATTTTTGTAGAATTTTGGACACATTTTTTGAAACAATCGGTATGGCCGCTGGTCCCGTGTTGAGCGTATTGGATGAGCGGCATAAGGTGGACGGATTAACGTTAATAACGCTGTCACCGGATGAACCATAGGCGAACGCTTCACACAGATGATTGCTCCAGATTTACCGGCGACGGTGGCAGCCGCGCCGGAAGTGGAATTCCCCGCGACACCCTCTTCTGAGGGCTGCCAGCAGACCTCGGTGGCGGAGAGCGTGGCGGCGGTGAACGAGCCGGAAGCCGGCCCCAGTCATGCCGAGGCTCTGCGGTACAGCGTCCGGGCGACGGCCAACCACGTCATGGATTGCGTGTTAGCCGAGTTTCGTGCACGTCCCGTGGTCCACACGCGGCTGGGAAATGTCGCGATGCCGGACTTCAGCGCGGGCGAGGCTCGAATCGGCGCGCCGCGCTTCTGGGACCTGAACGCCGTGTTTCGCGAGGGGGACGCCTGCATGCGTTCCAGCCCGTACACGCCGGGAGAGTTGCCAGATGAGGTGCGGCTACGTTCGCGAGTTTCCTGCCGGGGCGTCAAGTTTCAGTGTGACTTCATGTATTCCTACTTCCGCGGCCAGGCGTCCCTCAGCTTCGGCCGGGTCCTCATTGGCGTTCTGCTGGTGCTCAGGGGGGGTTTCCCCCACGTCAAGTCGTTGCAGGTACGAGCACGCCCAGAGCGTACGACGACATTGATGGTTCAGGGCTCTGACTTGATTGTAAGGTTGTATGACTCGCACGTACAGTAACAGAGCAGATCTTAATACATCTTATTTTGATTTTCTTTTTCAGTATAGGTTATAATCATTACGCTACAGTATAAAACAACAAATAATGTCACTTATGCTTTCCTATGCTTGATTCTCTATTGGCTTCGTTTGTTGAGTCCAACAAAGAAACGAGCCAGTCGAGATTTTTTCCCTTCTCTCGCACTGTTATGGCGAGAGCTTCCTCTCGGCAGACGTGATGCTTCAAGTAACACCCGAGGGCTTATTGGTCAGCTGTCATCTCGATTATTTTGTTGTATATCGTATATTGTATCCTCTCGTAAATTATATTGACGTTTTTGTAATGCCAGTCCCGTCCCCCGCTACACCGCAGGTGGGATTAGTGGGCTTGGAGTGACATCACCCGCTTCACAATGGGAGCACTGAGATAAGGCATCCCTACACCAGCAGCGTCCCTGAATGATAATGCCTAGTGCCTGATAATAAAAATTTGCGATGGTTTCAGTTGTAGCGAATACAGGGTGAAGCAGTCGCTACTATAAGAGAGGGACGGTGTGCGTAGACTTCTTGCAAACTTAGAGAATTTCATTGCGATGGATCATATGTCAGAATATTTAACAGCTTAATTACAAAGGAGCTGAAATAAATTCTAAAGTACCACGTAACTGTCGCAATGTTCACACTACGCTTTCTGTGGGGAGATTCTTAAGTGGCGCAATTCACTCAGTGCAGTTTCTAAAAAAAGGCTCCTCATTAAAGCTGACTTTTTCGCCGGCCAGGAAAGTATGATAATATCAAATACAAATTCCAGATATCACATTAGGGGTTACAGCAGCGAAGAAGTCGACAAGATATTAATAACAGTTGGAGCTGTGGTTGAAACACGCGTCTTAATTGTCATCTAGCCACTTCAGAAGCGAAGTTTAAAGAAGCTTTAAGCTCCTAAAGCACCTGAAGAACTTGGTGTTACGCCTCCGCGTCGCGGCACACGAAGCAATTCGCTGACCTAAATTTTGCTGGGACGTTGCTGGTGGACGCACCAGTACGCCAGTGCCTCCAGAATATATAGGTGTCGTACAGACGTACTGAACTTTGAGTAAAGTCCGCCTTCTACTGGTGAGTCTAAAGCTGCGCGAAATAGAAAAAAAGGTCATCCCTTGGTTTTGAAGACACTGAATATAGAATGCATAACTCACCCGAGACTTAAGTGAAAAATCACCAAACATTCGCCATGTCACCATTCGTAATTTTTGGTTGTCATAGGCTTCTCGAATTCGCCATTTTGGCGAAAAGTAGCATCCAGTGGCAACCCTGGCCGCTGCAGCGAAGCGAAGTTATAGCGAAATTTCACATAGGGTTCCCTCGGTGCCGTCAATCCCCTCAATGGGCGTGACCCCTCACAAATGCACTGTTTAGGCTGTGGTGCCATCCTATGTACTCGCAATTCTGCTACCTATAAGGTATAACTTCCAGGCATTACAAGAACTGAGTGGACGAGGGCAAGCACTTTTCCTTCGTGGCTGAATCGTTTTTTCTTTTTTGGCAGAGCATATATAGGGCGCCTAATTTGAATTTTGTGGGTTCGGATCCCGCAGCGACGAAATCAGTCTCGTATGTCTACTTTAATTATTTTCAATTTAGCACTCATCACAGTAGCATTTAAAGACAACAAATAATGTCCCTTATGCTTTTCTTTACTGAATTTTTGTTGATTTCATTGGTTGAACATTTGCTAAAGTGATATAACCAGTGTCAACATATACTGCATATATCCCAACATCAAGCATGCCTTGAATTCTCGGGTGTTGTAGTGGTCAAATTTATTTATTTTGAGAGTTATTTCAAAACGTATTATTTTCCCCGAAAGTAAAACTCAAATGAGAAACTTATAACCCTGTACAAAGTCCTGAAACACGTCTTTCTTTGAAAGCGAATTCACGGATGCCTCTGGTATGCAAAAAGCCAGCATTTAAATGTCGGTATTATCACACTCTCCAGGTTGAGGACATTGGCGAGATTGACGTGGTGTCTCTGTTAGGTGTACCGGCTGTGCTGAAGTGGCTGGCCACCAAGGTCATCAAGAAGGTCATCCGTGAGAACAGCCAGGTTATCGCCAGGCTGGCGTCGAACGAATTCAAGGACGTGCTCCAGGAGGCTGTCGGCGACCAGGACCTCGGCTCTGTCCTCAAGGAGACACTGGCTACGGAATACGCCAAACCGGAGTCTAGCGGCAGGCGGAAGAGCAGCGTCTGAAGGCCGCCAGAGAACCGCCCAGGGTTGGCTGGCGGATGCCGTCCGCGGATGAGCCCTCGCACGCGCACGTGAAGCTTAGAGCACGTTGCACGATCAATAAATTACACCGACGCCGCACTTAACGTCAATCAAACTTTCACTATGTACTGTCACAGCACTCACCAACTTTGCATGGGCACTGTAAATTTGCTAACTGCGTTCGAAATTTTTTTTTTAATTTCGAAGCGGAGATCGTTTTCTCCGGATTGGATTTGCCACAGAAGCGTGCTTCTGTAAATGACTCGAGATATTAATGGGACCGTTTTGCAAGTTTACGATTAAACTAGACGAGAGAGACACACAAATGACTGCAATATGGAGCACGCAAACGAGCTTTCTTATCCTGGCAACATCTCGCTCGTTTAAAGTATATGGTCCAACGGGGATACGTATAAGCAGCTACTCACTGAAGTCTTATTTGTACCAAACATTTCGTTTTCATTTTTTTTTTGTTGTGAAGATGGCTGAGTACATTAGGCCACAAAATTAGCATCGAAGACATTCTTCATTCGCTTTTATTTGATGAGGAAGCGCACATAGCCATGGATCAGTGAAATAGGTGGACATGGAGTGTGTCAGCGCAAAACAATGTCATCATAGAACAAACATTACCCATTCACTAAAGACCTGCAAATTGAACGCAGCTATTAGGCGGGGCAGTTCACGCCACTAGTTTAAAAGGCTTCGAATAAAAATAAACCTTTAGACGTACTATTTCGGGCGACCATGACCTCGGTGCCTGATAGGCGTAATAATGCGTGGTAGAAGCCCAGAATCAATCACACCAGCCGTTACAGCAGGAACTGCACAACAAGTGGACGGGTTAAACCTTTTCACCCATTACTAAATGGTGATTATAATTCATTATGGTGATCATCAGCATGTTAAAATGAGTAATATTGCGTGGTAGATGGACATACTCTATCGCACCAGGCATCACAGCATGCAAATTGCGCAATGGGCCGGCGCGTTAAAGCTTCCCGCCCAAGGGTTCATCGTAATTCATCATGGTCATCGTCAGCCACAGCATCAACAAAGTAGGAGCACGTGACGCCTTACGGACGCAGGCATAGTGAGAACTTAGCAACAGTACTGGCAGTGGGCGGCTAGGAGAGTTTGCAACGCCAACAGATGTCCCTTCCCTCAAAAGCCATTCCCATTCACTTCCGCGTCACTCGGTTTCGCGAAATAAAACATCACTGTTTTATTATTATTATTATTATTTATTATTATTATTATTATTATTATTATTTATTTGAAGCAGTTGCGATTAGCGGCTTCTCCTCGGCTGGCGCGCTTTTTCGTTCACTGGAATCAGTTGGGTGGCTCTTTTCATTAACTAGGCTGATGTACTAATGATAAACCGAATTGGCTAAGTGTACTAATGATAAACCAAATTGAAGTGACACAAAAACAACTTGCAGCTGGGATCCGAGCCCACCCTTTGTGAATTAACATGGTGTTTTGTTCGCACCCTCGTTAAAGGTAATTATACAAGTGCACTAGATTTCACACTGAAATATAATGAAATATAGTTCAAGTTATATTCTAAATATTCTAATATATTGTATCGCATAATTTCTAATTGCAGACGTATTGTACATATAAAGTGATTTTTTTTTCTTTTAAAATTCTGTAAGGCAGCTTTTTTTTTTTAATAATAGAAAGAAAGCTCATGCGTCGTGCGTAAAGGAAGGCGTACGTTAGTGGGAAGGACCCGAGAGGTGATTTTGTTTTGATAGCAAACATAGAAAGTAGGGTAACATATGGCGGGCTCCACATTCCACTGCTCTAGTACACGACATCATTGGGGCGCATGTCAGCTTGTTACCTTCGACAACCGAACGTACTTTCGCTGTTTCGTTTCGGTGAATATACCGAACGCCTTAAAAAAAGTTTAACCGATTTGGCATACCTCTATAGTCCTGTTCTTTTTCAGCTCAAAGCGAAAGCGAGCTCCATGCAGAAAAGGGCGCCTTACGCTGCGCTTTCAGAAAGCGCAGTATTTGATTCCTCTCTCTCTCTCTCTTCATGCCGTTTCACATATATCTTCCAGAATAAAATTAAAATAACTTTGCGTGCCACCTAATTGACGGACTATCAAACATAGGATCACATGGCCCACATACCTGGGTATCCTATCACGGGGTACAATCAGAAAAGTTCTTGCTCCTCCGTGTCTTTTGTGAGGGGCAACACAGGCGAATGTCAAGCGCCCTTGACGTGAAATAAAGGGCCCCGGCAGCTGTCTGCACACCGCGGTTTTGTCGCGGCCGCGCATTATTCCCCCGTACCTGACCTTGGCGGCTGTGTTGACAAATTGCGTGCGAAACTGCCGTGCTGCGCCTTCGGGGCGCTCATGAGCACGGACTACATTTGTCCCGGGCTCGCTGGACCCACTTGTCGACTAGAGACGATTATTTTCGGAGGGGAAGCCGTCGCCACTCGTGTAGTTATGGTGAGTGCCGGCATGTCACCGCGGCGGTGCGATTCGCGATCGTTGGATTTGCGCAGGAGATTTGCGTATATGGGTCCTGCCCCATATATGTAAAACTGGTCGTTTTAGTGTTTGCGTGGACATGCAACAAGTTTCGTAACAGTACATTCGAAAACTTATTTAAGCGTCTGCAAAAGCTTGGATCTTTGAACGAAAATTCTCCGAAGACGCGGACCAGGCAAGAAAGACGACACGCAGCGCTAATTGTGCCACCCATATATTCGTGCCTTCGCGTGGTTGTGTGTACGTAACCAACTAGCACAAACCAACGAAGTTTAGCTGTTCGAGAATGCTGGAAGCAACACTAAAGGCGTAAGAATCTCCGCTGATAATTAGCGATCATAAAGAGGCATACGTTTGTTCTCGTTGTTGCTTTTTCGACGCGTTGGCGAGTTAAGGAATCACGTGGATCTACGCATTAACTTCGATGCGTCATGCGAAAGCGCACAGTCAAGAGGAGGAGGAGGGAAGTTAATTGAAGGCGCTGGACCAAGTCTAGTTAACCTTCTTTCTCCTACTGGTTATGGAAAACGAGATGGCATAAATGGAAACACATTGGCTGCGCGTTTCCCTAAAAAATGCAACAACTTGCAAACTTCCTTTCCTTAAAGCGCCTTTAAACCACACCGAGTTCAAAGGCGAGATTTCCGCTCCCCTTTGCAATCCCTCCCCCCCTTTGCAATCTCCCCCCCCTTTTTTTTTCAACAAGAGCTATCTCCTCCTTGCCACGTATTTCTTCAAAAGAAAAAGCTTAATGTCAGACCAGTCAGGAGTTTGCGCTTATCGACACGTAGCTATCTCCACTCGCGCTTTCGCAAATTCAAAAAACAAAGTGAAATCAGTTTACTGCACACGATGGCCACGCCAGACAATACAGACCGGGCATGCAAAGTGATAATTCACAACAGGTACATCTCGTATGTCGGCCAATCGAGAGTTTATTTGATCGTGTCGTCATGTGAACAAATAGATGGTGGCATGAATTGAGCCGCAAAGACAGGAAACGCTGAGAGAAAGTAACGCGTTCGTTCTTACTATTTTCGGGGGTGGTTAAGGGCCCTTTTAAAGCTTGCGTGTGCATGTATGTGTGTATGTATGTATGTATGTATGTATGTATGTATGTATGTATGTATGTATGTATGTATGTATGTATGTATGTATGTATGTATGTATGTATGTATGTATGTATGTAAAAGGCGAAAGATTAATTCGAAAAACCTGAGGTGAGGCCTGAGCGATGTATGTATGTAGTATGTATGTATGTATGTATGTATGTATGTACGTATGTATGTATGTACGTATGTATGTACGTATGTATGTACGTATGATTTGTGGGGTTTAACGTCCAAAACCACCCATATGATTATGAGAGACGCCGTAGTGGAGGGCTCCGGAAATTTCGACCACCTGGGGTTCTTTACGTGCACCCAAATCTGAGCACACGGGCCTAACACATTTCCGCCTCCATCGAAAATGCAGCCGCCGCAGCCGGGAATCGAACCCGCGACCTGCGGGTCAGTAGCCGAGTACCTTAGCCACTAGACCACCGCGGCGGGGCGTATGTATGTATGTATGTATGTATGTATGTACGTATGTATGTTTAAAAGCGATTAACGAATTGGCTAATGTTAAATTTACTCGGGGAACCTTTATCAGAAGCCCACTACCCCATGCGACGCTCTTTGCATGCACGTATAGATGGCTTGCACCGACTTCACTGAAACGACCATGTCGGTGAACCTCATGGCACACGCAGGGTTTGTGACGCCACGTGTTAATGTTGTCGATACATATCTTGAAAATTCTCTAGTTACAGACGCTCAGAAGCCAGCAGTATTCTGGCCGCGTCGTTATCATATTGAAGCAGGTTCAACGCGATGTGATAATGCCTTTACTTCATCAAGACCGCCATGTTGGTGAACCAGTGCGTTATGAAGGTGCGACCGTGACGTCACGCGCAATCTATCTATAGTTTCCAAACCACCCAGTTTTGTATTGTACAGACCCCTCCAATAAATTTAGGAAAGCTGGACCCTTTATGCTGCCTCCCCCCCACCACCACCACTATTCCCCTCCTCATGACTTTGAACCCTGGTCATGCTGCAATAGGGAAGACAGGCTCAAGTTAGCGCAGCGCCGTTCACCGCCCTAGTGGATAGAGGGCAAAGCTGTGGTCGCTCGGACGGGCCGCGCTTGCTGGGTTTTCCCATTGCGCGCACGGCAAGCGTGTTCCTCGGAGCGCTTATCTCGCATTTTTCACACTATGGGCAGCGCTGCTTCATCAATCTGGAAAGCAAGCACGCACTATATACTGCTGCATTGTGAGCTTATGACGAAGACCTGATAACTGCCCTTCAAGTTCTACCATTTCCAATGAGAGCAGTGCGAGAAGCAAGGACGTCAAGAGTGGATTGTGGCAGTTCGCCGATACTCCGCGGTCTCGTTACTTTGAATTTTTTTTGTCGTGCACAGTACTACAAACGATTATTTACCTACAGGACTCATAATAAAAGAAAGTGTGCTTGTAAACTGGATTGATTTGATCAATGTGTGGGGTTTAAAGTCCCAAATCACCAATCTTTGGAGGAAAAACTCACGCACTAGGCGACTGTCGAGACTTGTTCTGCTACCCGCTAGTCGCTGCCTCTTGCACAATGGTTGGCATCTTCTGATGGTGGGGCAAGCAGAATGTCGCGCAACCCACTCGTTGTCGCAGTTGGAATGTTGGTCACCACGCGATGGTATTTGGTGATGTCGGCGGTGATGCGGCGTGCGGTGAACTGAGCTTCCACCTGGACAAACCAAAGTGCCGGGTCGCTGGTCCAAGAGGGAGGAAGCTTCATGTTTAATACAGCCACTGTCGGGCTGTCAGCGGCGTTGTTTTGTTCCATGTTCGCGACTACAAGCCTGCGCGAGTGACGCAGAGACGAAGCGCGTTGCTGAGAGTCTCGATACCAACTAACATTATTGGTGGTAGTAGTGGTTCGAATAAGATGGCACCTAATTTCTTGAGCATTCTAGTACACTGTACCGGTAGGGAGCACGGTGCAGCGTATCGGGGACCAGTTCCTCTTCTTTCCTCTCCCTCTCGGCGCCTTTGCTGGAGGTGCAGAGGGGGGAAAGGAATGTCGGTCTGCGACACGCTGGCAGCGCCGCCTGTTGCGCCGTGGTGCACTTGAGTTCACCACAAAAAGTTTAACTGCGACAGTCACAAAGTACATCGTTCACATGTGGGTCACTCACGTTCTCGCTCACAGCTGCGAAACTTGGCCGCGTGTACATCTTCGCAATTTATTGATCTATGGTCTTGTGCTTAATTCTGAAGGCACTCATTCAGGAGCGAAGCACCTTGTCCATCCGCAGTGTCCGTCACGGGGCAGATTCGTGGATGTGAGACGCAGAAAAACGTTTAACAATAGAAATATTTAGCAAAACTATGACAGAACAACATAAAAAACTGAGAAGAACAAACTCTTAATACTACTCGGGGGCTTCAACGTACACTCGCGTTGAAATTACCCATTTCTGTTCTAACCGTTCCTGGGTAGTGCCAATCACCTGCGGCACATACCCACATACGTCAGATAAAAAAAGGTTTACAACAGACGAACAACAATCATGACTGTGATTAAATCATATAAAACACCTACAAGCACAAACCGTTTGTACTAGTCGGCGACTTCAAAGTACACATTATGGACCTTAGGTCCTAGCTTTGTCGTAAACTTTTTTATGTCGCTTTATGTCACTGTCATTCAATATATAGGGCAATGCCAACGTATGGTCACTCACCCATGTGATATTTAGAACTTCACCCCCTTTGTCATGATCCTTTTCGTAGAAATGAGTGTATTTTTTGTTTCTGCGTCAGTGATAGAACAACAGCTAGACAGATGTAGCTTGCCAGCCAAAAAAGCTAGCTGCTTATGCATATAGGGCGTCAACGCACATATTTTGTCATACGCCATACGCCTCGGTGGATGTTTCTGAAGTGTATTTTTTGTGCCCTCTCGTCATTTCAGATAATTGTTCGAGAAACAGCACTGGCAATCATCTTATTCTACGGGACAGCTCTCGCTCAAGGTAACCCTGCTTTTCGCATATTACTTTTCCTCTGTCACCCCTCGTTCAACACAGCCCCGCCGCGGTGGTCTAGTGGCTAAGGTACTCGGCTGCTGACCCGCAGGTCGCGGGTTCGATTCCCGGCTGCGGCGGCTGCATTTCCGATGGAGGCGGAAATGTTGTAGGCCCGTGTACTCAGATTTGGGTGCACGTTAAAGAACCCCAGGTGGTCAAAATTTCCGGAGCCCTCCACTACGGCGTCTCTCATAATCAAATGGTGGTTTTGGGACGTTAAACCCCACAAATCAATCAATCGTTCAACACATTAATGTATTGTTTTCCGTACTGAAATTCACAGCTCAAAACTAGAAGGCTATACATAGTGACAGATATGACACACGAACAAGCGCTTCTCCGCGTGTCTTCTTTGTTTCGCCCTGTGGTTTTGCGCTGCGAGGCAGGGTGTCGACCTGCTAAGCTAAAGGGCGAGAGTTCTATTTCCGGTAACGGCGGCCGCATTTCGATTGTAGTAAAATGTACGAACTCCCGTGGTCTAATAATATAGATTCAAATGCACATTAAAGAGCTGGTTGAAGTTTAGTCGAGCCTCTCACTACGACATGCTCCATATTATATCAAGGTTTTGGGAAGCAAAAAAAAACATGAATATTATATATCTAGCGTAATGTCTCTCGTGCGCAACCGAAACGCTGAACCTGTATAGCAACCACGAAGTGAGTCAGAAAGCTGAACAAGGACGCTGTTTACTTTCCATTGAGCCGCTACATCCTAAGCACACATGTGCCAGACAGGCGAAAAAGTCACGCGCCGGGTACTGTTTTACATCATGTAACCCCAGCGCAAGCGCTGCCTCTCCTGCTGCACCTGGAGCTTCTTGATCATTGGCGAGAGGATGGGGGGCTCGTACGCGATGATGGTGTCCGCGAAGAAGGTGAGGCTGTTGATGACGCACAGCGAGGCAGCCAGCAGGCCCGGCGTGTCAGCGGCACGCGTGTTGGCCTCCGTGATGTAGGTCAGGCTAGCCACGATGTATGCGACGCTGCCCAATACGCCGTGCACCCGGTAGAAGATGGAGTAAGGCACGTCCGTGCTGCCCATAAGAACGGCGAACAGGATGATGGTGCAGGTCACGAAGAAGCAGAACGATATGAGCGACAGGAACAGAGCGTGAGAGTCCATCAGAACGTGGTTGGACTCGGTGTCGAAGTGCGAGTACACCAGGAAGGTGAGCGCCATCAGGCCCGACACCACCTGGAACACCTTCATGGCGCCCGAGAAGGTGTTGAGGTAGTTCAGGTGCTTCGTCATTGTAGGGCTGCTAGCGTCGGTGTCTCGCACTGGGCGATGCGCCCGTTGGTGTCGACACCACGCGCTAGTTTATGACGATGGCGATGACGATGTACTACACCACATGGCGGATACCCACATTGGGGGATAGTTTAAGGATCGCATAACTGGACATTCATATATGGCAGTAATAACACTGAAATAAAATAATTATGCAGTCGTATCTATGAGACTTTTGTGCAATCGAGCAGCGGACCTTGGTTCTATTTCAGTTACATTGTCACCTTCCTCCATAATATCAACCCTGTGGAGCATAGGCGTCGAATTCGAACTTGATGATAATGATACAGCTGCTTTCGGTTTGCAAAGTTGTGCGTCTGAAGAGTTATTCTGTGAGCTACAGCTCGAAAAGTCTGAAGACTCAAGTACCTAATATATCTTCCTCTCCCATTTTTTTATCTTGTCAGTTACATCATTTCGTGTCTTTGCAATAAGTTCATAGGATGGATTACAGGTCCATAAGGATCACAGGTTATAAATTGGTACCGTAACCGTAACCGCTACACCACCGCAGCGGACTCATTTGAGAACACATCGACGGGCAATTTTTTTGCAACATTTGTACACCTAAGGAAGGAATACAAGAAGATATAAAGTGGTCAGAATAAAAAATTCGGCATATCCCATGTACTTTGTGAATTGATGTTATGCGAAGCATGGGGAGGGAAGGTGACTGTGTGTGTGTATGTTTTTTTATTGAGGGAAACGTTATGAACTGACGCTAAAGATACAAAATAATGGGAGGGGGAATTCGTCCGCTTCACCTTTCACAGTTTAACGCAATAGCGATATCCTGTTGCTTGTGTGAACCACTTAGTGCATACTTTTTATTGTATGATGGTACTCGAGAGGCTTCAAGTGCGGATTACAACTGTTAAAGTACCACTAACGTCTTTGTTCGAGTGTATCGGACGTTACTCGCAACTGAGGCTTTGCGTCATTACCGGATTTGGAGCGAAGCTTACCCGTGACAAAAGAATTACCCAGCGACAAAAACGAGAGAACAGATCGACGCCTGGGATCGTCGCCCATCAACCATCATGGTGAGTGCAGGTATGATAATTGCAACATCCACGGACACATCGCACGTGATTGTCCAGAGCCTATAAGCGTCCGCTCAAGGTTCAGCGTTGCCAAGCAAACGACCCCACGCAGAGCAACTGCAAAGCGTTGTCAAGTAATAAGTCTAATGTCGTCAGCAAAGAACTTTCTTGCACTGGCGCCTGCCATGTGTTGATGAAGGAAATGATGTTCAATGATGACTTCACTCTAGTATATAGACCTCATTGACACCAGCAGTTCCGATTGTTTGTTGAATGCGTAAGCAGCCGCGCGTTGGGGGATCGAGATGCTTCAGGAACGTTATCCCCTTTACGGTTTCGGCAGAAGGAACGTCCCAGTGACTAGAAGCCTTGGTCACTGCAAGGCAAGGATCAGCATCGATGGAGCTGTCGCAGAGAATGTTCGCGTTCTCGTGGTTCCTGACGCGCACAAAGTGTTGATCTGTTGGTTAGCAGAACCGACTTGCCCGTCGTTGCTTATGCCAAAGTGGAAAACATGGTCCACCTCCATAACTTAAACGGCTGTCCTTTCTCAGTAGTGCCATGCGAACGACATTCTAACCTGAAATCGACAGCGAAAAAACGGGAGCTCCAAAAACATGCAGTTAACTAGCTCATGACCTCCCCGAATACCTCTGTGACAAGTACTGTCGTTTATACAGACAGTGGATGTAATATTCTTCCTAAGATTAAAAGAGGAAAAAGCGCAACTCTCATTGACAGTCTAGGGCAGCACGGTTGTGATATCGAATTCAAACGAGTGGAGTGCAGCTTCAACGCTCCAAGCAAGAGTGCCAGCAAGAGCTTTATAGAGATGCTGAATCGCAACAAAACAAACTGTTATGCAGTGGAACTTCAACAGCTTGCCGGATTTTGAAAGCCCATGGCAACCTTCAGAGGGATTAAGAACCCAGGTGCGTCAACGTTTTCTATAGATGAACAAGACTGCGCCAAACGAGCGATCGACGACGCTACCCTGCAATGCTCTGTGATGATGAGGAAATTGTATCTGCGAGCGAGACTCCTGAACGTATCGGAAATCCAAGAAAACCTAACAAAAAATATCGTAGACCTCTCGCTAAACGAGAACTTTTGCCGGTTCATACCGACCATGTCTCTGAATTACGTAGTGAAGTGGGAAGCCAATCTGAAACAGCCGCGCGCACCTCGAGCCTAAAACAAGTCGCGTTCTATGGTATACAACTTCGCACCAGGACCATGATGCAGCAGAAGAGTTCCAGGACAAAGAGAAAAGCACAGTGCGGGAACTCCCGCAACACGAACGCACATTACCGACCTTGAAAACTATGAGGCTATCTGTTGCGATTTTGTTTTCCCGTGTGTGCGAATAGCTCCGAAGTGTTCGTGTGACTGAGAAATTATAAAAGTTACTGATGTGATGACTTAGACTGTGGAGACCACCAGGTGGCGCCGTTTTGTTTGGATGGCTGTACCAGTCCTCAACTTCACTATTTAAAGGGAAAAAAGATAAATCTAGTGGTTAGTTCACTAAGTATTACGGCTAGGTGGCGCTAGCCTCCACCCGATCTAAAGGGTACAGCCACATCCATTCATCCATCCGTCCGCTGCACACAGTGCTCCTCTTTCACGAGTTCTTGGCCCGTTACCAGGCCCTGCCCGTGTCAGGACAAGCTCACTATTCTTTCTAGAAGACTTCCGGGGCACACCGACACCATTCGAGCCCCGGTCCGACCCCAAGCTGGCCCTCCAGGCCCTTTCAAAAGTACGAAGCGGTGCGGCCCCACGCTAACCCTAACACGCCGCGCCTGCACCTCCGCGATGCAGCGTCCCGCCCAGCACTGGACACCAACGGCAACTGACGCCCTGTCGGTAAGCCCTGCATCCTCCGGTCGTACCGCTGATATAGCCGTGCCTCCGCTGTCAACATCTGGCAATGACACCAGCCCCGCACTGACAACAATACAGCAACAGGCAGCGTTCCTCAACAGCGCGCTCGGTCCAGCAACGTGCAACGCTGATAGCGTCTCTGCTACTCCCAGCTTGATAGCCACGCAAACGCCGCAGCCCGAGAGCCGTTATGTAGCGTTGGCGTTGCAATCAACCACGTCTGCTGCTCTTCCCACCGTATCTGCATCTGGCCTACCTCTTGGAAATTCTGAGTCTGTTGACAAGCGCGTTTCGACGAGCATCGTTCCTTCTATCGCCGAAGTTTTGCCTTCCATCACTTCAGCTGACGACTCATCGACGGAAATGGACTTCACGGCGTCGCAAGTCAACGAAGACAATATGCTATCCCCTGAAGGCAGCTGAAACACCGTTAGTGCCAATCGAAAACCTGCCTCGACCGCCCACCCTTGCTCCGAGCTCATCACCGTCGGAATCCAACTTCAACCCGGAACACTCACGCCGAAACTGCCTCTCTATGACCTGCTTTCTACCATCATAGCCACCGCAAACCTCTCTCTCAAGACCAGTGTGGAGGTCACCCTTAAGGCCGAACCTGCTCAGAGCCTTGTGTTTCTGAAAACGCACTGGGCCCTCACTGCCCACCTCCTACTGTCCCTTACAAGTCTGGAACTTAATGGTAAGCCGATCACCATTACGCCCTATGCCCCCAGTTCTCCAATATCATTTCTCGGCGTCATACACAACGTCGGTGGTCTCTTCACACCATCTCAGCTCTTGCATGACCTCGAATCATTTGCTTCCGACATACTCGCTGCACGTATAATGGGCTCCACTGAATCCGTCCTCATAACATTTGCTGGAACCGTCATTCCTCGCTTTACGTATTTTAAAAGCTTCTCTTTCCGATGTAATCCACATAAACCTACGCCCCCTAATTGCACTCGGTACCTTGCTATAGGGCACCGTGCTCATCAATGCCCCCAACACAGCATTCCGGCCAAGTGCCGCCGCTGTGCGCTTCCTCTACCAGCAGATCCCGATGCTCACATTTGCGCCCAACCCTGGTGCATCCATTTCCAAGTCAACACCCACTCATCTCTCGACTCTACCTGCCCATACCTTCTAGCTAAGCAACCCGATTGCACCAAAGCAGCTTTTCTCCATCGCACAGCCATGCGTCGAGCCACTCAGCCTTCACCGCCCTCCTCTTCAGCGCATGAGTTCCTTTCACCTCCCACAACCCCCCCCCCCCCCGGGCTCATGCGCCGCTAAGGTTAAGGGCACACCTCCCGTGTGCACTTCTTCATCAAACACACCTTCACCATCCTTGAGTAACGAGAGCCGCTCATTCGATCTGTGACTGGCTATGTTGGAGCGCAACCAGCGTGAGCAACAGCGCGTCTCAGATGAGCTACAACAGAAAATACTCGCACTGACGCAGACACTCGCATCTACCACATCCTCTCTTACCTCTAAACTCACGGAGCTAAATAAGCAACTCGCCACACTCACCACCCCGACCTCCAGCTCTCATGTAACCAAATTGGCTGACATGGTCGAAAACACCACCACTGCGCATCACACTCGTTTGGTTCAGCTGGAAAATTCAATTGTCCGGATTCTTACGAGCCTCAAAACCCAATCCAAGCAACTGGAATCCTTCACCTATGTGCTTAACTCCCTGCAAGAGTCGCTTCCCCCGGCAAAAAGAAGGAACGCGCACGCGCCGGCGCTTCCTCTACTTCTCGGACGGGCCTTACCGTCCCGGGCTACCGTGCTTATCACGCTACGACGGGAACGCCACTTGCGTCCATTTATGTACGCAATGACGTTCTCGATGAACCACTAGACGTACCCTCCCCCCTCCTGAAATATTTAGTTGGTGTGGCCTATTACCAACGATCTACCCGTATTTCTCTCGCTCTGATGTCATTTTACAACCACCCTGTCTCGTCCTCTTTGTTTAGTGCTCTTGGCAAATTCCTGCACTCCCTTACATCGACCACACATATCCTCCTTGGGGGTGACTTTAATGCTTTTCATAGGCTCTGGGATTACCTCCAAACACTCAAACCAGGTCGCCTTCTACACTGCCTCGCCAAGGAACGCTGCCTCACTCTTCTTAATACCCCTGACACCCTTACTCGAGCGGGCACTGTTTCGCAGCGCTGCACTACACCCGATCTCACTTTCGCTCGGAGTTCCCTTCCTTTTCACTGGCAGGTGTCCGCTGAAAACCTGTTCAGTGATGACTTTCTCATACACATCACCAACCCTCTTTCCCACAACAGGCGGAAACAACGAGTCGCTCACACTGACTGGGAAGCATTCCGTAATAACCGTTTGTCTGACTCCTTTAAAACTTAAGACTAGACGTCGCGGATCTCCGCAGCAATGACATCCTGTAGTCGCCGCGCTCGTTTTCAAATCCCAATTTCTGACCCTGATCCTCACTTCCTTTTGTGGTGACGTCATCAACGTTTGAAATGCTCCCTCCGTTCCCAGCCACACAACGGTCAACTTTCCTCCCGCATTGATGCTCTGCGGGCTGAAATTATCGCTTACAGCACTTCCCTCGAGCACTCTCGTTGGAACACACTGTGTGACGGCCTTGACTCCGCACTGCACTCGCGCTCTACATGGTCTCTGTTTAGGTCTCTCTTAGGTACCAAGCCTGCCATTGCTCCCGCCCTAGTTAAAGCTCTCACTCAAGGGACTCCATCTGATGTTTTGGACAATTTAAAATCTCTGTATCTCCCCCCCCCCTCGCACCTTCCTACCCAGATTACTGTGGCAAAGCTAACCCAGACCTGGACCGCCCTTTCATGCTGAGAGAGCTGGAAGCTGCCTTAGCCACTCAATCTACCCGCTCGGCTCCCGGTGGGGATGAGATAACGTATACTACACTACGTAATCTCCCCGACAACGAGAAGGAATTTCTGTTACACACATTCAAGAAAGCATGGAACAGCGGCTGTCTTCCAAGCTCTTGGAAATCCTCTCTAATTTGCATGATTCCAAAGCCGGGCAAGCCTCCATCTCTCTCTAACCTTCGCCCTATCTACTTGACGTCATGCGTTGGCAAGACTCTTGAGCGAATGGCCTTGACTCGACTGTCTGATTTTATTGAGTCGAAAGAGTTTTTCCCTCCTTCTCTTATTGGCTTCCGATGCCACGTATGTGCGCAGGACATGTTCCTTGTTCTTCAGCACACTTTTCTTTCACCCTTTCGTAGTGAGATCCATGCGCTTATAACCATTGATGTGTGGAAGGCATTCGATGGCGTCAGTCATGACCACATACTCGCTCAGCTCTCCTCCCTGTCAAGTGGCCCCAGTATGTATTCTTACATCCGATCCTTTCTTTCCAATCGAGTTGCTCGCTTTAAAGTTGATATACTCATTTGTCTAACCCACACTCCCTCACCCGCGGCACTCCTCAAGGTGCCGTACTATCTCCTACTCTATTTATTATGACTATGGCCCCCCTTGCGTCCCAACTGTCTCAAATACCTGACCTTCATCATATTTTTTATGCAGACGACATCACTCTCTGGTGTACGTCTGGATGTCCCGGCCACGTGCAGGATACTTTGCAACGTGGCCTGGACCGTATCGCTTCCTTTCTCGCAACTGGTGGCCTGTCTCCTGCGCCGGAAAAATGTGAACTATTTTAGCCAAACCGGTCTGCGTACCAGCACTCCCACAACACCCTCATCTCCCTACATCTTTCTAGCTCTCTCGTCTCCACTGTTCAGCAATGCAAAGTTCTTGGCTTCCCTTTGGACGCGACAAAGAACGCGCAGGCCCTACATCACGCTGTGAGGACTTGCCACTCGGTGACTCACCTCCTGCGACGCGTTGTCACTCGGCAGTCGGGGCTCCACGAGGCTCATGCGTGCCGGGTTGCACATGCGCTCGCCCTTAACAAGTTCTTGTACTTTGTACCCTACGTTCAATTCACCAAAACGCAACTCAACACACTCGAAAGAGCTCTATTAAGTAAGCCTCTACAAAGCAGCTCTGAACCTCTCTGTCACTACCTCTACCACTAAGCTCTTTGCCACAGGCCTCTTCCATCCATTACGTTCTCTTATTTATCTGCACCACGACTCTCAGATTGCCCGTCTTTCTCTCACTCGTCAAGGCCAATGGCTATTGGCCCAAGCCGGTATCCCTCATATTCCCGTTTCCGTTCCCACTTTGCCTTCTGCCGCTAGCACCGCTGCCTCTAACCTTCGCATGCGGCAGCACATCATTTTCCTCCTTTCTCTACACAGAGAGTTGCCTACACGGATGCCTCATACATGGCTCCTCGGGGCTCGTGTGGCTGCGTTATCTACCATCCACACCTTTCGGCACCTGACACGCACACCAGCGGGCCATACTTGCACCCGCCAAATGTACTCTCACTCGAGGTCCTTTCCATGGTCCACACCATGCTGTCATTTTCCTCCCTCCTTTCTCTCCCCAAGTACACGATTTACTCTGACTCTCACGCCGCCATCCGTCACATACAAAACAACACGTTGCCCCCTGCTCTTCAACAGGAGGTTGAGCGAGCGGCCACTGCTCTTTAACCCTCCACTGTCTTCCTCCGCTGGGTTCCTTGACATTCAGGTATTAGCGGCAATGAGCTAGCTCATCAGCTTGCCCGCGATATATTGCAACCGGGCACCGTTCATTCCCTGGCTCACACCTTCGGAAGGCAGTGAGAGCTCCGCGAATAACGATGGGCAGATCTCCTTGCGTCACACTATCAAGGAGGTATATCTCCAGCTCCAGCTCGACAAGCGTCTTTACCCTCCCCCTCATCCATCACTCACTGCGCTCGAGGCTCGAACTCTACGGTACATCCAAATGAATTGCCTGATAACCCCCTTTCGCCTTCTCCTTTATAAATATAGGTCTAACCCCTGCTGTCCTAATTGCCCCTCCCCATATGCCGACCTATCACACTGCCTGTTTTACTGCCCAACTGCTCAGCAATCCAGCTATTACCCTTCCCCATCCCTTTTCATCACCTCCTGGCTCGACTGGATCGGCGCCGAAGGGGAAGAAGAACAACGTCGACTGGTTGCACAGGCGGTCAAAATGTTCGGCCTGTAAATTGTGGCTGAATAAAAGTTTATTACTACTACTAAATTGTGGCTGCAGGGTTACGCGAACTATTATGTTCTACTCAAGAGTAAGCTACCCATGAACCAAACTTTCAAGTTGAACCTACCTAAGCCGGCAGTTCATGTTCACACCCAAAAAATAATCGAGCTTGAATGCAGCGATGTTATTAGGCATTTGCTCGTACGGATGAGAGCCCACTCACCGATGTCGCTTAAAAAAATCAAATGCAACGACAACGAAACGTGGACACCATGATGTACCCGTGCGGCGATCATTGTTAAGCGTGGCTATACTTTGTGTCCCGTGTTGTTTCTAACAGTACGCATCCTTAATATAGCTCAAACTACACAATAAACACATTTGCGATGTATTTTCAGTGTTATCTTCTACGTTTTGGTACCCATTTCACGCGTGAGTACGCTTATTTGCCACGAGTGGAAGACAATAGTGACTGATGTGTTCCCGGTATCGGGGGCCTTTTTACTAGTCCAACGTCTGAGTATCGCCTCTGTTCCACTATTCTGCGCTGAGCTGTACATTTCCTTTGATGAAATGGGCAGAACAAACCTACACGCTTTTGATGGCAATCCAGTTTTCTCGCGTGATCGCTGCAATGCAGGCACTCTTTCTATCGTCATCGTTCAGAAAACAGCATGTTTTGACTAGCATATAAAATTAACTCAAGCATGTAGACTGCATCCGGGATTGATACAGCTGTGCCCGAGTTGCCAGTGCTTCATCGAAATAATTTTATCCGCATAAAACCTCGGAACACAAGCAGCCGCGGCCAGCAACAAACGCTAAGACCACGCAAAAACAAGCTAAACCGGAAGTTTTCAGAGGTGCTTTCCCGGCGAACGCACAATGTTGCCAGAGACCGGCAGGCTCTGGCGAAACCGTCTATACAGTGCAAAATAAAGTTTACAGGTGGCGAAAAAGTTGCAAAAGTGTTCATTTTTGTACATGTTCAGCCGTGAATTCACCATTGAGGCGTTTCTACTAAAAGTATGCTCAATAGTAGATGTAATAGCAACCTTTATAGTATACTCACCCAGAAAGTTTCATCCAAATATTGTTTTTTGTTTTAACCGAGAAAAAATTTTTAATTTGTGTGTTGGGAATTGGCATTGAACAAGGTAAAACCACAGTATACTATACTGATGTGGGACTTCGATGCCAAGGTAGGATAAAGGCAGGCTGAAGATGAGGCAGCAGGAGATGAGCAGCATCGGTACTAGGAACGCCAGAGCGGAGCTATTAGGAGAATTCACAGAATGAAATAGTTTACGAGTATTGAATACCTTCTACCGAAAATGAGGGAACCGTAAGGGAAAATGGAGGAACCCTAATGGCGCAAGTAAGAACGAAATAGACTTTGTACTGAGTGCACACTCAGGCATCGTGCAGAATGTGGAAATGCTTGGCAAGGTACGATGCAGTGAGCATAGAATGGTACGATCTCGAATTCACCCTAGACTTTAAGAAGGAACGACAGAAGCTGATAAGCAAAAAGACAATCAATGAGCTAGCACTGAGAGCGAAAGTACAGGAATTTAGAGTCTCACTTCAGAACAGGTACTCGGCTCTTATCGAGGATACCAGCCTTAGCGTTGACGCAATTAATAATAATCTGACGAGAATCATTACGGAGTGTGCAGTGGAAGTTAGAGGCATTAGATAGGACACTGGCAAGCTGTCCCAAAAAACGAAGAACCTCATTAAGGGGCGTCAAAGCATGAAAGCATGAGTGCGTGGCTTTGCGGTGTCCGGGGAAAAAGGAATACTGGGGGTTGAGCCGACGCCGGGTGAATGGACCTTTAAGGCCCTCCGGCAGAGGCAACACACCCCTTTGGCCCCGGCTTCACATAGACGGCACCCCTGGGCTGGCCCACCCAGGGGAAATCGGCAGTCGCCTTTTCCTGTCTCCCTCTCCCTCCTGATTGATCTTCGTCTTTTCTCTCTTTCAATCTTTCCTGTCATCTCCTTACTTCTGTTTAATTCCATCTTCCAGGCGGCAAGGGTTAACCATGTGTATGTGCTCTCTCTAGGTCACATATAATTGGGTTATAGCGGCTTTGTACAGCTGACGCTGGCATGCCTTTATAGTTGTGCTGCCGCGTCCCCATGTTAGGCTCGATGGTGGGCAGCTGGCATGGCTGCCGAATTTATATATTTTTATGGCCTCTTTCCCATTTCCTAAACTGGCTGATCACCCTCCTCTTAAGAGGGGCGCACCGAAGCAACCATTATTGTATTCATAAAGCCAAAAGAAATTTTCCCGCGCTTCCATGTGATTCACTGTGAGACACAAGAAAAGAACGCAAAAATCATCTCTCCGTTTGTTGTTTCCAAATGCCTCACAAGTACCCTTGGTCCAGGGTATCAGGCTACACGTATGGCTAGTGGGGACCTTCTCTTCGAAGTCCAAACAAAGACCCAGTAAGAAAACCTGACAAAACTCACCTCATTTGGAACCACACCTGTATCTATCACACCACATCGTTCCCTGAACAGCTCCTGAGGCGTAGTGTCTGATCAAGACTTAATTAACCTGAGAGAGAGTGAGCTCCTTGAGGGCTGGAACGAACAGCATGTAACGCATGTACAGATAATTAAGATTAGGGTGACAACAAAGAAACCCCGACAAAGCACCTCATTCTTACATTTTACACAAGTACACTTCCACAATATATCGAAACAGGTTACTTGAAGTTAAAGGTCCGACCTTACATCTCCAACACCCGACGTTGTTTTAGGTACCAGCTATTCGGCCACGGTTCTCAGAGCTGCCACGGCCGCCAAGCCTGTGCAAAGTGTAGTTCGCACGAACGCGCTAAAGACAAATAGGAAGAATCCACTACCCACTGCGCGAACTGCGATGGTGGACACCGCGCTTACTCTCACACATGCCCTACATGGAAGCATGAAAAAGAAGTACTCACACTAAAAGTAAATGAAAACATCTCGTTTAGGGAGGCGCGCAAGCATCTACTAATGCAGGGTCCTTTGTTCGCGGAGGAGGCATGAAAGGGGGCAGTGCCACTAAAATCCGCGGCGCCCGCACGTACCACACAAAGTGGACGAGTGGCAGCGCCATTCCGACCCGCTCAGCGGAAGTAGCACAGACTAAAAGGCTTGAAGGCCTCCGGACCTGAAGCTCCAGGGCCTTCTGTGTCCACAGATAGCCCTCAGACCTCCGTGCCTGCACGCGTGAACCGCGAGCAGGCATCCAGCACCTCGTCCGAGGTGATGGACACAACAGCAAGGCCAACGGTGTCTTCGGCACCGAAGGACAGGCGCGGCTCTTTGGAGCGTCCTAGAAAATCAAAAACCATCATTACGGGGCCTGACAAGGGTTCTTGACTTGACGCAATACTTCTTTAGTACCCATGGCACTCATTTACACTCATAATGGATACACAAATACTATAATGGAACGTCAGAAGACTGCTTAGAAACCTCGACGATATCCAGGAACTCTTACACAAACATTCCCCAAACGTGCTGTGTGTACAAGAAACACACCTAAATTCCAGGAACACCAATTTTCTACGTCATTATGTAATATTCAGAAAGGACCACAAAGACGCTGTAGCGTCATCTGGTAGTGTGGCCGTTATAGTTGATCAGGGCGTAGCATGTACACATCTACCGCTACAAATATCCTTTGAGGCAAAGGCTGTTCGAGCAGTTCTTTTGAATAAACTTGTCACCATCTGCTCTCTTTACATATCTCCACAGTACCGTCTCAAAAAACACGAATTCCAGTCACTGATACATGAACTACCAGAACCTTATGTGGTCCATGGGGACTTGAATGCACATAATGGTCTATGAGGCGACGCTCGCTTCGATGCATGAGGTCGCCTCATCGAACAGTTCCTGTTTTCTTCGGGTGCGTGTCTGTTGAATAAAAAAGAGCCAACATACCACCACATAAAGCCAACATAAAAAAGAGCCTCACCACCAAAACCTATTCATGCATAGATCTCAGCATTGTGTCCCCATTGATTGTACCACTGCTTCAATGAAAAGTGATCAACAATCCTTTCGGAAGTGAGTGCACTCTCCGATCATTCTAAGTACACCACTAAAGAAAGGTCCTCCACATGTTCCCAGATGGCAGACAGACAAAGCAGACTGGGAACAGTTTCACAACACTACTCGTCCAAGTTGGACTGACCTAGCTATCTAAGTTAAACATAGATGAAGCTGTGCAATACTTCACAGCTTTTATTACTGACGCAGCAGCCAAGTGCATACCCCGAACATCGGGTATACCTGGAAAGTGACGCGTCCCATGGTGGAACACTGAGTGTCGGAATGCGCGAAAAAAGCAGAGCAGGGCATGGAGGTTGCTTCGGAGTTCACCGACAGCCGAAAATCTTGACAGCTTTAACAAAATAAAGTCTCAAAGCAGGAGAACGCGTCGACAGGCCAGAAGAGAAAGCTGGCACAAATTTTTATCAGGGATAAATTTATATACACAAGAGGCTAAAGTCTGGAACATGGTTGGTAAGGTAGCAGGAAGCCCCGCCGCGGTGGTCTAGTGGCTAAGGTACTCGGCTGCTGACCCGCAGGTCGCGGGTTCAAATCCCGGCTGCGGCGGCTGCATTTCGATGGAGGCGGAAATGTTGTAGGCCCGTGTACTCAGATTTGGGTGCACGTTAAAGATCCCCAGGTGGTCAAAATTTCCGGAGCCCTCCACTACGGCGTCTCTCATAATCATATGGTGGTTTTGGGAACGTTAAACCCCACAAATCAATCAAGGTAGCCGGAAGACAAGTACACTTACTCCCACTCGTAAACACACAGGGTGACAGCCTGGAAGATCAGGCGAACTTTTTTGGTGCACACTACGAGTAGGCGTCTAGCTCGTCACATTATACTGAAGGTTTCCAAAGATATAAAGTAAGGATATAAAAGCAGGAACTAGAATACAAGTGCACAAAATACGAGGCATACAACCAACCTTTCAACTTAGTTGAGCTACAGACATTACTGAACTCCTGCAGTAATTCTGCCCCAGGCTACGACCGTGTCATGTATGAAATGTTGAAAAACCTGCCACTCAAAACGCGAAAATCCTTACTCTACCTATACAATGCTATCTAGCTTTCTGGCACCATCCCTACCTCCTGGAAAGAGGCTATTGTTATCCCTATTTTGAAACAGGGCAGGGACCCTTCCTTAATTTCGAGTTATAGGCCCATTGCACTTACAAGCTGCCTTTGTACACTTTTTTAAAAGATGATAAACCGCCGACTTTTACCTTTCCTTGGAACACACAATATGCTCGACCGATTCCAGTGTGAGTTTAGAGAGGGTAGATCTACCACCGACCATCTGGTGCGCATTGAGGCAGAGATCCGAGAAACTTTCGTCCACAAACAATACTTCCTCTCGGTGTTTCTCAATATCGAGAAGGCATACGACACAACATGACGTTTTGGCATATTAAAGGGGTGGTGCCATCAAATTTGTGGCATGCGTTTTCTTTGCTGTAAGCGTTTCCTTTGGCTCCAGGAAGCATGATACAAGCACCAAGATTCGTGTATTTTCGCTAAATAATTGAATAGTGCTCTACTTATGTGGGCCATTTTCGGTTTCGGTTTCGCGGCGCCTAGTTGGACAGTGGCGTCAATGCATAGGTGGCTTGGTCACGTGACCACACAAGGTTGTGACATACATCGTGCTGAGTTTCGTCTGCTCTTACTGACGTGCCACACAAGCACCAGCAAAAGAAACGCGCTGACAGTCGTCGTGGCCACCTGCAGTAGCATCCGGGCACTGGCGAGGCAAAAGGCAGCCAGAAGGAAACAAAGCGTTTATCTTTACACCGTATGTACAGTAGGCTGAAGGAGGAGGGGGCAGCCTCACTGTTGGACACGCGCAGCGTCTCTGACGGATGCCTCGTTGTCCGTAAAGGACGCGTAGATTGTCTCTTCGTAAGCATCCTGTGTCCTCGAGCGACGCGCACAGTCTATCTGCAAGGGACGCCAGCACACTCGTAACAGCAGCCTCATTTCGATGGCGGAGGTCACTCACGTCACTACAAAACTGGTATGACATCACGACAACTGTCGTTGCTTCTCCTATCCTGAAACATCAGTGTTTCTGCGCAGGCGATGGGACTAGATCGCGAGAGTGAGCATTCAGGTACACTTTTAAAAGTGAATTAAAATCTATTTTACGCGTGTGTTGTGTCCGACCCTTCGTGTGGAGAGTCCTTGCATACAGAGGAAACCCAGAAAAGCCTTGGGGTAGCCTCAAAATTTGGTGGCACCACCCCTTTAAGAGACTTGTCTCACCTGGGTGTGCGGTAGAATGCTTTCCATAATCGAGAGTTACTTGTCCGATCGGACATTCCGTGTCCGTGTGGGCAGTGTTTTCTCCCAATCATTACGGTCCTAGGAACGGGAGTACCGCAAGGTGGTGTACTTAGTTGTACACTTTTCATTATCAAAATGAATTCCTTGCACCTGTCCATCCCCCGCAATATGTTCTATTGTACATATGTCGATGTCGTCCAGCTTGGCTTTAAGTCATGCAACCTAGAAATGTGTGAGCGACAGGTTCAGCTAGGTTTAAACAAGGTCTCCAAATGGGCAGAGTAAAACGGATTCTGACTGAACCCACAAAAAAGTACATGTGTCTTGTTCCCCCGAAAGAGAGGCATGCACTCAGAACCTGATATTCAATTGAATGGCCAACGTCCGTCTGTTAATGCCGAGCATAAATTCTTAGGCCTGATCGTGGACTACAAGCTAACCTTCATACCGCACATCAAGTCTTTAAAAACAAAATGTTTAAAAGCCATGAATGTTTTAAAAGTGTTGTCACGTACTACGTGGGGTAGTGACAGGCAATGTCTCATGAATTTGTATAGAAGCCTCATTCGCACCCGCTTAGATTATGGGGCCGTTGTTTATCTGTCTGCGACTCAAAGTGCTTTGAAGATGCTGGACCCCGTGCGCCATTTGGGCATTCGCCTTTCTACGGGTGCTTTTCGCACCAGCCCTGTAGAAAGCCTTTACGTTGAGTCAAATGAGTGGTCACTTCATCTGCAGAGAACTTACATGTCCTTTGTATATTTCCTTAAGGTGAAAGCAGGCAAGAAGCACCCCTCATACTCCACTATTAATGATTTGTCGAGCTCCATTCTGTTTCAAAACAGGCCTTCGATGAGGCAGCCCTACTCAGTTCGCCTGAAGGGTCTAGCTGAGGAAACTGGTGTGTCACTGGAACACAGTTTATTGGCTCCTGTAGCATACCCACCACCATGGCAGTGGCATACTATAGAATGCGATGTGTCTTTCCTAGAAAGTACAAAAAAAACGCGCCCATTGCCCATATCCGAACATACTTTCTGAAACTTCAACACAAATACACACGTCCTGAGTTCTTTACAGATGCCTCTAAGTACAACTACTCTGTGTCCTACGCTGCTGTCGGCCCATCCTTTTCGGATGCTGGCCCTCTACATCCAGACACAAGTATTTTCACAGCAGAAGCTTATGCGATGCTTGTGGCCGCTAAACACATCAAACAACTACAATTACAAAAACCAGTAATTTATACGGACTCCCTCAGCATTGTAAAAGCTCTGCAAACTCTTAAAAAAAACCTTGTCCTCGTCTCACTTTACTCCGTTTTATGCACACTATACACACTCAAACAAGCTGTCGTAGTGTGCCGGGTGCCAGGGCACCATGAGATCCAAGGCAACGTGATGGCGGATCAGCTTGCTGCATCCATCCACGAAAGCACTGCCACTGCACTCATATCAATCCCGGCCCTTGGTCTGAAGCCGTCTCTCAAACGAAAGATCAGGGACTACTAGCAGAGCAAGTGGGATAGACACACACAAAACAAACTACACGTTATTAAGCCACACCTTGGCCATTGGCCGCCAGTATCAAAATCACGTCGTACAGAGGTAACACTAACGAGGCTCAGGATAGGACACACATACACGACACACTTATATCCTTTGTCTGGTGGCGATCCACGATTGTGTGACAGATGTGGTGAAGTACTAACCGTTCTTCACATTTTAATCCAGTGCAAACTATTAGACACTCTAAGAAAACAACACTTCCTATTACCCTACCGACAACATACACCTTTAAACCCTGCAATGTTCGTCGGTAGGGAACCACTGTTCACTCATAAATTGCTGCTAGCTTTCTTAAGAGATGCCCGCTTTTACCATGTCATATACCCAGGCATTGCGTAGCGCGACCTCTAAAGAGAGGTTGCTGCTGCAGTGGCTACATTGAAAAGCACTTGCCTCGCGGCCCTTGGACACAAGGGCACTGATGAGGCACTTGTGCTAGTGCCATGTTTGCATGTACCCATGTTTTTACCATCAAAACCTTTTGCCACCCATTTTTACTATACATATCACGCCACTGTCGTGATTTTAATACTTATGTTTTACCCGCGTTATCGCGAGGAAATTTAAGGCCCCTAAACAGCTACGCAACATATCATTGTCCACATCTCTAGTCATTGAAATGACGCTCTTTGGCCATCAATGGGCCCTTGCGCCATAAAGCGCCACAACTTATCATCCTAAATACTAAACAACAGAAACAAAAATTTGAAAGGACTGCGTAACCATGGAAATTCCTGCCCCCCACTTTCTGTGCAGTCATGCTTACACTACACATTCGGCTCAATGCAGTTTCTGAAGGCTGGCCGAAGAAATTGACTTCTTGGCTGGCCCGAAAAGTACGTCAACAAATTTTAACTCTACATACCAAATCAAGGAGTACCACCGCATGCAGTGATTTGATTGATATGAGGGGTCTAACGCCCCAAAACCACCATATGATTATGAGATTGATTGATTGATATGTGGGGTTTAACGTCCCCAAAACCACTATATGATTATGAGAGACGCCGTAGTGGAGGGCTCCGGAAATTTCGACCACCTGGGGTTCTTTAACGTGCACCCAAATCTGAGCACACGGGCCTACAACATTTCCGCCTTTATCGGAAATGCAGCCGCCGCAGCCGGGAATCGAACCCGTGACCTGCGGGTCAGCAGCCGAGTACCTTAGCCACTAGACCACCGCGGCGGGGCATATGATTATGAGAGACGCTGTAGTGGAGGACTCCGAAAATTTTGACCACCTGGGGTTCATTAACGTGCACCCAAATCCGAGCACATGGGCCTACGACATATTTGCTTCCATCGAAAATGCAGCCACCGCAGCCGGGATTCGATCCCGCGACCTGTGGGTCAGCAGCCGAGCCATTAGACCACCGCAGCGGGGCCACCGCATGCAGTGAAGAAGTCGACGAGATGTATTGAGGACAGTAGGAGTTGCGGTCGGATCACACGCGGCCTAACCGTCACCTATAGCTACTTGAGAAGCGAAACTTTATAAAAGATTGAAACTCCTAAAGCATTTGAAAAACTTATACAATTGCACTCTGCTGACGTAAATTTAGCTGGCAGGTTGCTGGCGGACGCAGCAGTACGCCAGTGCCTCAACGATAGGTGCATAGGACAGGCTCACTGAATTGCGCGAAAAGTGAGCCTTCCACTGGACGGTCTAAAACTATGAAAATTTTGAGAAGGTGTTGTTGCCGATTAGTTTCAAAGAAACCGAGTATAGAATTCATAACACAGTCGAGAGCTAAGCCGAAAATCGCCAAAAATTCGCCATGTCGCCATTCATAATTTTAGATCACCACGGACCCCTCAAATTGCCAATGTGGCGAGACGTAGCCACCAGTGGCCACCATGCAATAGTGAAATCAGTTACCGGTTGAAAATGCTGCAGAAAGTTTTTGTCGAAGCATGTGAAACCTTGTGCATCGCTGTGCAGTTACTGATAATTTTCTCTGCACTATATATATATATATTATATATATATATATATATATATATATATATATATATATATATATATATATATATATATATATATATATATATATATATATATATATATATATATTTATTTATTTATTATTTATTATTATATATATATATTTATATAACCAACGGTTGTTAGTTCAGTGCTCCCGTCTGTCGTTCTTTCTCCGTCCCGTGTCCATCCAGCGCTTCTTGCTCCAGTCCGAGCCTTTCTTTACGCGTTTTATTTGTTTGTTTTCTTTGTTTTTACATTGTGTATTGATCTCTGGTATGGTTGACTTAGCCACGTAGAATTCCGTACCATTCGTTTTTTTTTACTTTTTCTGTGCCTTTCACATTTATTTTTCTGTATTTTTACGGCGGTTCTTTCAACCACCCTATTCTCCTTAGTTCTCAAACAAGCCATGATTGAGTCACAACATAAATATGGCAATACAAGCGTCAAGGCCATTCAGCCGGTCGTTTCTTTAGTCGTTGCTTGATCAAACCACACTCATGGGCGCGTGTAGTTTTTGTAGGAATCACCGTCAACCATTTTTGTGGCACCCATCGCAATAGCCTTTCACACAGGGCGTTCACCAAGGTTTCCTATAGTTAAATTCAAGTAACTCTGCGGTTTGTGGCCGCGCAGGGTTTTGACGATAACGGCGGCAGATATGTCGCATTGCAATAACTGATATAATCATCCTTGCTCCTGTAAAGCCAGGGACCAAAGGAAGGCTATGACGAGAAGCATGACATCATCGCTTTATCTCCAATGTTTCGTCCATTTTAAAGCACACTTGCCTTTTGGACTCGACTAGCGGGGAGCGGAGGGGGGCACTACTACGACGAACATTCGGGGGAAACTGCGCACGCCGATCGCCGATCGCCGCGAACGGATCGGCAAAAAAAGAAGAAGTGTGAGTATTCAAGATTCTATAGCAAAATCTTAATCACTTATCTAAAGTATAATGGATACATCTTGCTACATTAGTGTAGGGTTTTGTGTTCAACACGAAGACGTTATTTTTACAATGTCGCGTTCCAAAATTGAACTTTTATGTGCATAGAGCTGGTCTCGCTCCTTCACCTCTTTGCTCGTTTTGTAACAAGAACGAAACAATCGCACATTGTTTTGTATCACGCAACTAACTAAATGTACTGAGCAACAACTCTCTCTAACTGAGTTGATCTAACTGAGTTGATTTCATTATTTCTAATAATTCCTATCCTTGGGACCCTGCTCTTTAGGTCATTGTCACCGGGATGTCTTGTCCGGTGCCAAAAGAACTTTAATTGAATCAGGGCAATCTTGATTTCAAATTTCTAAATTACATCAATAATTCAATCTAGCATACAATTCATATGTAACCAGATTTGTCTATAAATTATTCGTTTCTTGACCATTCCCCCAGCGGGAGCAATTCAAAAAGTCAATCATCATCATCATCATCATCATCATCATTTTTCTTTATGAGTATATAATGAGCAATGATGAGTATATATGAGTATATGATGAACGCCTCAGCCGAGCACAAGTACTGCTACAGATATGGAACTCGATATACGAACTAATAAACGTACCAGATCCCCTATCTTCACCGATCTCAAGTCCAAATCTAAACGGAATGAATCAGCTATTTCGCGTGAAGATGCTAACAAGGGCGCGACATGCACCTCTTTGGTGCGCTCAACACCATAGGTCAGTTGAGGGTACTACAGTGGAACGGCCGTTCTATAATCTCAGCCTCAACCGACTTACATTACTGTTGCAATAATTTTAATCTTGATATTATAATTCTCCAAGAAACTTGGCTCACACCAGATAAAAATTTCCATCTTGCAGGTTTTCGTTCTTTTCGATTAGATCGCCCATCACGTGGTGGTGGTTTAATGATCCTTGTATCAAGTAAATTATGCCATAGGGCAAAAATTTCTTTCAGACTGTTAGACTTGGATTGTGAAATATATTAGCATTAGACTTGTGTCTCCCCGGATACCACCCTTTTTCAATTGTAAATTGTTACTTCCCCTCCGCTGTGCAAAGTACGCGTTATCTTGACAGCGTTTTGGTAGCATGTAGAAAGGAAATTGTACTCACAGGAGACTTTAATTCACATCATTTGTCTTGGGGTATAAAGACAGATTCTTGTGGTAGGCGACTGTGGGAATGGACTATTGATCACAACCTCTCCTGTCTGAATAAAGGTCATGTAACATTTGTCCGAGGTCAAACTAGCTCAGTATTGGATTTAACGTTTTGCTCCAATGCAATCAAGGTTTTGTCATGGGCTGTTCTAGATTCGGCAACTAACAGCCACCATCTTCCTATAGTTTTTGACATTACACTTCCAACAATAACTTCAGATCATCCAAAACGGGCATACATCAACCATAGCAAATTTCAAACCTGCCTCCGTTCTGTCATTTCCAAGCTTGGAAATGCCAGTACTAAGGAGATTGCATCTACGATTGGTTCAATGCTGGAGGGATCTAGAAAAAATACCAAATTTTCTATTCCATCCAATAAACTATCCTCCTCTCGTTGGTTAAATGATGAGTGTACGCGCGATTATAGAAGACGAAAAGACGCTTGGAAAAAAACTTCTTAATCAGAGCCCAACAAACTGGAAGGACTATCAATTCCTTGCTGGCGTATTTAAGCGTACAGTGAACCGCGCGAAAAAAGAGTACGAAGTAGACATTTTAATTATCTTTTTAAATATAAAAATAAGCGTGCTTTGTTCGCTTATCTTCGGACAAGAAAAGTACTGCCAGCACCTTTAACGATGCAGTCATGTGTCTTGACGCCGGAAGAAATGAACACCTCTCTAGAAGACATAGCGCAAAGTTTATAACGCCGCTTCACTGCTAATTTTTTTGGCTATTCAGTCCGTTCTGGTAAACTTGTATGAATTTCCAGAAGTTTCTTTAGCTGAATTTAGTCAGACAGTATTATGCTTACCGAGGACGGCTCCCGGACCAGATGGGATTACGAATTCATGTTGAAATGTTTACTCCAGGAATCGCCTAATCTTTTGCTAGAACTAGTGAATTATTCGTTAGGGAACGCATGGATACCTCCAGAATGGAAACTTGCCGAAACTGTATTGTTGCTAAAAAATAAAAATGATGTATACACGTTGGATAACATAAGGCCGATCGCACTGACATCAAACTTAGTGAAATTGGTTGAGAGAATCATCAATATACGAATTAATGAACTTATTACCATGAGGTCAATTCTAAGTCCCTGTCAAATTGGGTTCAGGGCTGGTTGTTCAATTTGGGATGCCCAAGTTGATTTAGAGAGTCGGCTTCAATTAGTTCGGCTGCATAAAAAATATGCAGCTTTAGTTACCTTAGACATCGCTAAAGCATATGATACCATGGAGCACTGTATTTTGATAGATCGATTAGAATACCTTGATTTTCTATCATACATAGTAGCGTGGGTTCACAATTTTTTCGCAGACAGGAAATTGCATTGTTTTAAAGATGGGTTTTCATCATCTACTCATACCCAAACGAGGGGAGTACCGCAAGGCTCGGTGCTTTCCCCGATGCTATTCAATTTACTAATGAGCACCATTCCACGTAAACAGGATATAACAACTTATTTTTATGCAGACGATATCGCATTTTTTGCAATGGCAGATAACATTCAGACCTTATATGAACGGCTGCAGACTTACCTTAATATATTGGAGAGCTGGCTCGATGACAACAGCTTTTTACTTAATCCGAGTAAATGTGCCCTTCTTGTTTTCCCGCTGCAATACCCTGTGAACATCTCTCTGTCTTACCATCATTAGGATATACCACATGTAGAATCTGTTAAATACCTTGGAGTAATTTATCACACATCGCTTAACTGGCGAACTCATATCGAATATATCGCCGGAAAAGGTGTGCAGGCCTTTGGCATATTACGTAAGCTAAGCAACTACCGCATAGGTATGAGAAGAGACACATTGGTAATGATATATCGCATGTACGTTCGCCCCATTTTGGAATTTGGTAGTGTACTTTTCTCTGGAGTTCCAGCTTACAAGTTGCGGCCTCTAATTCTTCTGGAAAGAAAAGCTTTGCGCTTATGCCTTGGCCTTCCCAAAACAGTTGCCAACAATGTGTTGTATCTCGAATCGAGGGTCCCTCCGCTTTCTTGTAGAATTCGCCTTCTGACTGTTCAGACATTCTTAAGAATTTATAAATCACCATTACTACATTCAGAAACAGCCTTTATTTTCACCCCGCAATCATTTTTTGCTGCTAGATGGCCGCGATTTCACACGCCACAAATTATATTTGTGAAAAATTTACTGGAGCCTCTAAACGTACGTATATGCGACATCATGCCGAGTCGTGATAATTTAGCCCCCGTGGAAATTCAATTCGACGACATTTTTCCTAATAATGCCAAATTACTTCCCCATAATATTTTGGATGGTTTACTACAAGATCACCTGCGCCGTATTACAACGAACGTTATTATATTGCTACAGACGCATCGCAATACGACGAAAAGTCAGGGGTTGGTATTTTCAGCCCGATTTTAAATTGGATTTATTCCCTTCGACTACCCGATTTCATACCCGTTTTTTGTGGCTGAGTTTCTGGCAGTGGTGCTCGCCTTATACGCAAGTTAGATACAGCAATTACATCAGCTGTCATAATAACAGATTCCCTATCTCTCTGTGCGGCACTTTCTGTTGGTGCTGATAACCATGTAACAAAGGCGTTCCGTGCACTAGTACCTGCGCATTTGAGAAAAGTACGATTAGTTCGGGTGCCTGGACATAAAGGTTTGTTTCTAAATAAAATAGCCGATTCCTTAGCTAAGTCGTCAATCAGCGAACGAATTCTTCCGCTCTATCCGTCATCCGCTTATGTGACTGCTCCTCGATTCCGCAGACGTACGCTTATGGAAGTCTTTAAGGGTTCAGCACTAACAAATTCTACAGAATATCGCCATTTATTATATCCCTAGCGAAGAGACTTTTGCCGCACTCGAAAACAAGAAGTAGCTATCACAAGGCTGCGTTGCTGGGTACCAAATCTAAATTTCTATGAACACATGTTTGCTCAGGCACCTTAGCCACTGTGTGCATTCTGTGATGACCTGGAAACAATAGACGATTTCTTTTTGACCTGCAGGCGGTTTAACACATTACGAAAAACCCTATTAGAAATACCTTTACGTGGTATTGGTATGAGCTTATCTCTGCCGGTCATTTTGTCTTTTGGAGCTTCCATTTCTGGTTTCTCTAATGCGACAGTATGCGTCCAGGACTATATTGATGAAACTAATAGGTTGACTAATTAACCAGTTTCATTATCCTAACAGGTCCACATAATTTTATACGTATAAAATCTGATTATTGCTCTATTCTGAGAATAAATTTGTTTATGTAAATATTTGTATGCATTATATTTAGCACCACACTTTCCTAGGCTATCGGTAATCTTTCTGTTAAACCTCCGTCATTCCAAATATGAACAGTAAATTTTGAAACCACTCGATTCTTGGCCAATCCCCCACAGTGGGTATGCGCCACTAACAAGAGGAGAACAACAACAACAACATGAGCGCACGCGGTCGGTGTGTCGCCAATGAGAAGAAGAAGTCGTCACTGCCGCATTCCGCTCCCACCGACGTTCTCTCGGAAGCAGCGCATAGCAAAGACGATTGCGCATCGCCTCAGCTTGAGTCACCATGACATGGCACATCCACTACGTTCGCACGTTCACGGGCTCGATCAAGATCTTTCAGATGATCGCGGCGCTCACCTCGATCGTGCTGCTGTCCGTGGCGCATTACGACATGGACTCGAACTACCTGACGTTGCGGCCACACGCGTTGCTCATGGCCATGGTGTGCTTCAGCTTCTTCCTGACCAGCCTGGTGATCTTCATGTCTGTCGTGATGGGCAGCACGGACGTGCCGTACTCCATTTTTTACAGGGTGCATGGCGTGCTGGCCACCGTCGGCTTCGTTGTGTCCGGACTGACGTACATCAGCCAGGAAACCCACCCGGGTCCCGCCAAGAGCGGCCTGTTCGCCGCCGCGCTCTGCGTCCTCAACAGCCTCGCCTTCTTCGCCGACACCATAATAGCGTACGAACCACCCATCGACGCTCACATCGGTATCAAATAACACCAAATGACGTGTTACTGCCACCGGTATAAATGGCCACCTGGATTCACTGCATAGTCGGACAGATATCATTTGCACAGCAGCAGCTTGCACATCGAATGAATGTGCGATAAGACACGCGCTTTCCTCCCCTTTACGAGTTTCTCCAAGCACACCACGACCGTTTGCAGGTCAAGTCGGACTGGCGGTGTCCACTTTTCATTAGCGACATTTCTTTCAACAAGACGAGCCAAAAACAAGGTGGTGATAAACATTGTTGTGCAGTTTCAGGGCATATAAGGCATCACTAAACAGCACAGAGAGCATTCGTTTTTTTTTTTCAACAACATGCTGTTTGCAGTTATGAACATCGCTATTTATATAATCATCGTTTGGTGGATAAAGCGATCATTCGGTAATTGCGTTTTAACTGCATTCATATAGGATTGCTGTTCATGAATATGTAGCTGAGTCAATAACGCATATTTAGACGTGTCTCCTGCGCGCATTGATTCAATATTGCAATGACACTCTCTGAGATCACATGAATGGGGTGGTTTTCGTTGGTCTGGTATGCAGCGTTAACGCTCTCCGCACAACGAAGTCTGACAACACGCATAGCATATCTAACTTTGATTTGTAAGTTTTTGTCGCTGAGCGTCAACAAACTAGCCGTATCGCTGTGGACATTACCCCTATACGAAATCTTATGGTAGATTTAACTAACTGTTTTCAAGCGCTCCGGAGGCTCTAAAAAATGTACGGGCTGTTTCATACTTGGGGCAAATCTCAAAGCGCCTGGCATTGCGATGCGACTCGCGCTGCAATCGTGCGCCGGCAGCAGGTCACGCGTGCGCAGACGCTTCAAGGGTGTAGAGTTGAACCACGTCGTCTGCTACGGCAAGGCGCGTGCCGCATGGTCAGCCAGCGCACGGATAGCATTGTTAGGGCGGGAACTGGGCCGATACTCTGCTATAATTGTTTTCAGAAAAAAAAATTGGCAAATTCCACATACCTGCAAATCGACGTTATGCGAAGCATGCGGAGAGAAGGGGAACATGTTGCAATTTTTTATCAAGTGACATGCCATGAAATGGCGCTAAATATATGTACAAATGTTGCACGCACAGACATATGTTGAAGAGTTGCAGATATTTATATAACCAGATGTTTTCACTTGCCCAACGATTTCAACTGGAACATGCGTATTAGCAACAGCAGAAGCCGATACGACGCGCTGATGCTCGCGAGGATGCTGGCCCTGGATACTAGCTGCTACATAAATCAGCCCCGCCGTGGTGGTCTAGTGGCTAATGTGCTCGGCTGGTGACCCGCAGGTCGCGGGTTCGAATCCCGGCTGCGGCGGCTGCATTTCTGATGGAGGCGGAAATGTTGTAGGCCCGTGTACTCAGATTTGGGTGCACGTTAAAGAACCCCAGGTGGTCGAAATTTCTGGAGCCCTCCACTACGGCGTCTCTCATAATCATATGGTGGTTTTGGGACGTTAAACCCCGCATATCAATCATCAATCAGCTGCTACATAAATAAACTTCGGCGCATGGCACCTAACCACAATTGACGTTAACCCGACGTGACGGCTCTATTAAATGAGTACATATGTAATGTTTATAAAATTGGGTAGGCAGCACTAAAGCACTATTGACGTTTCACGAAGATTAGCGTCTATTTGAAAAGTAGTTCCGAGACCTGGTATAGCTCTGTGGTAAAATGCTTCATTGCCACGCAGGACGCTTGGGTTCAATTCCAGCTGGTACCCTGCCATTTATTCTTTGCACTCGTCGGGTCGACGCTACCGATGTCGGGTATTTATTAACGCCCGCGCGTTAAAATTACCCATGTGTGTTCTCGTTGTTCCTGCTTAGACACTAAGTGTCAATCACCTGTGACACATACCCGCATACTAGCGACACATACCCACCCTTGGGTATGTGCCACTGTCTGGCGGTAAGTGTTTGACGACTTGCGCGACCGGATTGGGACATTATTCATGTCTCGACCAGCGCGTCATATTCGTCAAACCATCTCCTCCCATGCTAATTTTGGTCCACGCAAAGTTCAGGGGGTCACTACGAGAGCAGCCAAACTTAAGCGGCTATAGATAGATAGATACGCCCAAAGTCACCGAAGTTCGCTAACTTCGCAATTAAAATCTGCGCCGCAAGATGAGATACAAAGAAGCAAAGAACGACTAACTAGCGCGTGCTTTCTTTCGTGTCCCCTCTTCCTGCGACGTTTTTTTTTTTCAGATGTTACATACCAACCTTCCCACTTTTCAATGTTTTTCTGCAGTAAACGTTGTGCAATACCAACCTCCCTGCCTTTATTTCTGATAGTGGGACACTAGAAACAGTACTTGACAGCATACCTTGTTTGCTCTATCGAAACATCGTGAGACTGTGTGTGTTCACAAATGTTTCTTCATTGTGTGCGCGCCGCAATAAGCATGGATTAGGAAGACACGATAATTAGCATTCACCATGCGTGGTCTGCATTTGACTTCAAATAAAACAAAGCACTCAGTAGTGACTGCTGAGCAGCTGAGCGGGTTTAGCACAACAAAACAAATGAGAACAAATTCAGGAATGATTTAGGATATAACAACCACCTGAACGTGCTTACATTCTCGACGATATTTGATCACAACAGAAAGGACTCGCTCCGGGTGCCGAAGTGTACTCGTGACGCTTCCAAGTTAATGTCTCCAACGGTAGCGATGACGACGCTCATTCTGGACGGCAGTGAATGCACACTGTCAGCGATACAGGCCTCATTCATTGACGATGGGGATGTGTCATTACAAGATTCAGATTGAGCTGAATTAAACATGTGCTCATCTGCCGTACGTTTCTTCATTTTTTTCCTTGTCTGAAAAGAGCAGTATACTGTGTTGTTTGCCTGGTTTACTATGTCCCGTATACCAGAAAAAGAGCGACTTGTGAATGTTGAACCCTGTTCTAAAAACTACACCATATTTTGGAGTCGGCTAGTCAATCTCGTGGTAATGAAAGGCCGTCGTGAAGAGACACGTTCAGGCTTTATCGTCACCTAAAACATTCCTGATTGTGTTCCCATTTGTTTGATCGTGTTAAGCCAGGGGAGCGGTACGACTCTTACTGTTGAGTGCTTTTTTATTATTCAAAGCCAAATCTAGAGAAAGCTCATTGCGTGCTATATAATTGCCACGTCTTGCTCATCCCAGTGTATGCGGTGCATATACATTGGAGAAATATTCATGAACGCACATAGCACCAAGGCATTTCGAGAAAGCAAACAAGGTATACTGTCAAATTCTGCTGTAGTACCCCATTATCACAAATAAAGGCCGAGAGATGGTGTGGATTATCGGCCCAGTTCCTGTACTAACAATAGATATCCGTGCGCTGGCCAGCAATGCGGCAAGCAAAAGCCACTGTAGCAGACGATGTGGTTCAAAACTACATGACGATATAGTTATAGCGCGAGAACAGAACGACGACGTATAGAGTCAAGAAGGACCCAAAGTACAGGAGCGCTCGTGTCCTTCTTGTCTTTACGTCGTCGTTCTGTTCTCGCGCTATAACTATCTCATGTCATACCAACTATCCCAAGCTGCCACACTTCAAAACTACACTCCTGAATCATCTGCTGCTGGCTGCGCGTTTTTTCGGCGCTGGCCTCATCTCGACACCGGGCGCATCGACAGCCTGTACGTCAAATAGTAGCTAAGCACTGCCACTAAAACAATCAGGCAAATACATGCTCAGGAAGAAGGGACATGACCTGCATAGCTCCTCGTTCTCGTTGCAGAGCCTCAATGCTGCTGAATTGACCGCTTTCAAACACGGTCAGAGCACTCGCAAACGACCACGCGCATGTGCCATGAGTTTGCGGGCTCTGCGTGCAGCCTAAATCGCAGGAATCACTGTGGCGGTCACGGGACGGCGATTCACTTTAGTCGTTGCTTAGTTCATCACGAGCAGACGACGGATCTCCCGCTAGTTAGTGGCGCATTGATATCTCCTCGTAACGTCGCACTGCCACGGCACGTCACTGAGAAGCCGCCCCCTCGACATCGGAAGTGTCCATTCACTTTTAGGGAAGTGGTACTATACGCCGCATTCCGAGACTGCACAGCAACGTGTCAGTACTCCTTCATCACACTAATTATTTATTTACACTAGCAGTTATATTAACATAATAATATTTGTTGGGGTTTAACGTCCCGAAACCGCCATATGATTATGAGAGACACCATTGTGGAGGGCTCCGGAAATTTTGACCCCCTGGGGTTTTTTAACGTGCCTTTGTCCTGCAGTGGACGTAGGCAGGTTGATGATGATGATGATGATGATGATGATGATGATGATGATGATGATGATGATATAAGCACACGGGCCTCGAGCGTTTCCGCCTCCATCGAAAATGCGGCCGCCGCGGCTGCGATTCGATCCCGCGACCTGTGGGTCAGCAGCTGAGTGCCTCATCCACTAGACCACTGGGGTGGGTTAGTGATATTCACATACATTTCGACAGCTGTTAACGCGTATGATTCGTGTTCAAAACAAAATCCCGGCTGGGCTTAATAATTCCGGTGTTACGGACAAAATGTGCGCCCACGAGGCAAGGAAACACAAGAACTTTCGTACACGGGCTACAGAACAACTAGTTGTCGAGCACGGCGCAATTGTAAACAAACTACAAAGACAAACATGGAAACAAACATAGGGTTAGGCACAAGGTGACCAGCGTCAGTGCCAGCATCCGAATGCGTTTTCATTTGAAATAATCTTTAACGCTTTGTTCGCTACAGACCTATACTAAATATAGTGTGTTTCTGTAAAAAACCATAACAAATATTCACAAGTAAAGCAACTAAATATGAAATTAGCATATTTCTGCGAAAATCAAACATCACCTGCTGAGCCGCTCGCGGCAACTATTAGAACCTTGTATGTATGTGACACTGCCACAACTTCATCTCTGTCTAACTCCCTTGGAAAGATTTACGTTGACGGAATTTAACAGAGTATGGTGGCGGTCGTGTGACAGGGGTATAACAGACATGGTGCGGCTGATGCGATGGGGTCACCTTTTCCCTGCAGAGCGTCTGCTCTTCGCCGCTTTCGCAGCTTTCATACTCCGCGCTGGCGAGACCGGCATGCCTTGTACGGTTTCCGGTTTGCATGGTTTTTACGACCGTTTACGTTACACGAATATGTACCGTGGTTGGGTTTTGGTTTCGGTGTTGCATTTTTTTTTTGCTTATTAAAATTGTTCTATACTTGCCGAGTATTTCTGCTATCAGGCCCGTGAAAGGAGCGTCTCAGGAACATGAAAGCACCATTACTTTGACATGGTCAAAAATTTGCTGGAGTTGGCGTTTAAGGCCCGGTCAGTTAGGTGTAAGCAAAGGGCTGCTCTAGGTAAGTTCATTGAAGCATTTGCAAGATTACGTTGTTAGGGTTACCCACGGTAAGGAATTGTGTGTTTGCTATCACCCACCGTAAAATCGTTTTCGTCTGATGGCGCACGCGCTTCCAGCAGGTCGGCGTAGTTAGCGCACACGCCAACGAACGAAGGTTGGCGCTGTTCCAGCGGTGGCACCGCCTTGGTGGCGAGAAGTTACGCGGCTACACGAGGAAAAAAACACTGTCTTTTCGGGGCTTCAAATTGCTGCTGGACAGTCGTCTCTCGCGGGAGGCACAATTCTGGTTCTAGGAGCTCACACGGTGAGTCGTACGTCAGTGATGCCGCATTCACACAAAGTGTGTTATGCTCTTCTGTTGCGTTATTTGTCCTGTTACAGTAATGGATTGCAAGATTCGGCTCTCGCTACAGTGCAAAGCTGTTAAAAAATATTCCTGTGTTCATTACACTGTGAACTGCGGCCGTATGCATCCCACAAGCACAGCAATGTTGTTACACTTTTTTTTTGCAACGCCGCAAAGGGTGCTAAGATTCTCTGGGTCCAGACAGGCCACCACTAGAAATGCCAGAGGGCAGCTACTAATAGAATTCACAGAACGGAATAGTTTACGGATTTTGAATACCTTCTACCGAAAGCGACGGAACCGTAAGTGGACATGGAGAAGCCCCAATGATGAAAATAAGAACGAAATAGACTTTATACTGGGTGCACACCCAGGCATCGTACAGGATGTGGAAGTGTTTGGCAAGGTACTATGCAGTGACCATAGAATGGTACGGTCGCGAATTCGCTGAGACTTGAAGAAGGAACGACGGAAATTGATACGCAAGAAGCCAATCAATGAGCTAGTACTGAGAGGGAAAGTAAAGGAATTCAGTCTCGCTTCAGAACAGGTGCTTCGGCTCTTATTGAGGAAAACACCTTAGCGCTGACGCAATGAATGATAATCTGACGAGTATCATTACGGAGTGTGCAGTGGAAGTTGGAGGCACTGTTGTTAGACAGGACACTGACAAACTGTCCCAAGAAACGTAGAATCCAATTAGGAAGCGTCAAGGCATGAAAGCCTCAAGTACAACAGACAAAATAGAGTTGGTAGAGCTTTCGAAGTTGATTAATAAGTGTAAGATATCCGGTGTAAGAAGGTATAACATGGAAAGAATTGAACACGCTCTGAAGAACGGAGGAAGCGTCAAAGCAGTGAGGAGGAAACTTAAGATAGGCAAAGACCCTATGTATGCACTAAGGGACCAGGAAGGCAAAGTAAAATGCCAATATAGATAGGATAGTTAAAGGAGCGGAGGATTTTTACAGAGATCTGTACAGTAGCCGGGACAACCACGACTTTGATATAAGAACTATAGCAGTAACCCAGATGGCATCCCACCAGTAATAGAAGAAGTCAGAGAAGCCTTGAAGGAAATGCAAAGAGGCAAAACTTCTGATGAGGTTCAGATAACATCAAATCTGCTGAAAGACGGAGGACAAATTGTGTTAGGAAAACTAGATACCCTGTTTACGAAGTGTCTCCTGACGGGAAGAGTACCAGAATCTCGGAAGAATGCTAACATCATCTTAATACATAAGAAAGGAGATGACAAGGACAGAAAGTTTGGTGGGCAGAGGGGATTAAGAAATTTGCGGGTATAAAGTGGCAGCAGCAAGCACAGGACCAAGTTGACTGGCGGAACATGGGAAAGGTCTTTGTCCTGCAGTGGACGTAGTCAGGCTGCTGCTGCTGCTGCTGCTGCTGCTGCTGCTGCTGCTGATGATGATGATGATGATGATGATGATGAAATGCAACCACCGCCGCCGGGATTGTCAGCCGAGCACCCTAGCCACTGATCTACCGTGGCGAACGTAAGATAACATTGCTCAGCCAGCTGGAAGATTATGTCTGAATATATGAAATCAGATTACACCAGAATAAGCTAATCCGGATTAAGTTACTTTAAGCAAGTAAAGTATAAATCAAGATTGCCTAACCAGTTAGATGGCAGTGTGGCCACATCGGGCTCATGCGGATTTGGTAATCCGAATAAAACATTAAACACGTGAATTTTGAGTGAATTGAGATTGCGGAGCCGATAATATGCTTTAGTATGATAAAGTTAAGCTCGTTTGAGTTGAGGTAGATTAAGCTCATCTGAATTAGGACAGTACCGAATAAGTCAGTTTTATGACAAGTCATTATGTTAGTGAGATGCTCTTATCGTGACATGTAAATTTTGGTACATACCAGGTTAATGCAGACTGCCGTTAGAGCTCCATGACCGGGTCATTTGTGTCAATGCACACAAGTCATGCAAGACATGATTTTTGTTTATGACCAGCCATTTATGCTCATGAATCACCATGCTCTCTTATCGTACCTTGTCAATTTTGGTGCACATCAGGTTAATAAAACGGCTGTTGGGGCTCGTTGACCAAGTCATGGTGTACACGACATGCAGGTCACGATTTTTACGTAATGACTAGTCATTTATGTTCCTCATGTTTTCTTGTCATGCTCCGGCAATTACTGTATACATCAAGTTAATAAATCGGCCACGATAGCACTAAGATCGACTCGACCAGTTAGATGCATAGACCAACAAATACGCTCATAATGTCATTGCTTCGAGATAAAATGTTTCGCTTTTATTAATTAGTGCCAGATAATTGGTGAGTTTCATAATTATTGTTAGTGACCACTAACAATATTTCTGCAAGCCTTACCATCTGAAGTTATAAATTGAGCCAAATTACCATGCATTTAGCTGAAAGCGCTCCATCGGTGCATGCCACGCAATGCCAGCGAACTGGAACGGTTGAACCACAATTAGGCCTAAAAAAGCAGTGTCTCCACTCAGTACCGGAGGACCACGTCGAGGCGCCCTAGGCATTGCTCCTTGGTAAGAGCAAACGTCGTGGGCGTACCCGATCTTCACCGCGGGCGTCTGTCAATCAAACTTGTTGACGTGTGAACTCGGATACAACTCGTTGATTCTGAAAAGGCCCCAGTTCTACTCGTGACTGTCATGTTGCTGGTGTGACTGTCAAGCACTTTATCTTGTAGGCGCTAAGTAGCAGCTTCTTTGCATATAAAATGATGTCGTCAGCTTGCACTAGTAGCGCGAGGCTGGAGCTATAAAGGAGCTTGTGATAACTTATAGCTTCTTGTAGCTTTTAGAGTGAGTCGTCTATTCAGTCTGCTCGGTCTGCTTCGAAGACCGCATCAGCTCCGTCTTAATTTTGGTTATACTAATAAGCTAAAGCTTGGTTAATATAAAATAGAACAGCTTTGTCTTTATTATAATTACCTCGGGTGCAATGAGCAAGGTCATGATCAGTATGGAGCTATTTACCATAATTCTAATTAGCGAGATCCTAATAATCATCATATTACTGAGAAGTTAGAACGGTCTAATTAGCGTGGCTTTATTTATCATGCTCATGATTAAAATCGCGTTTGCCAGCATGGTTTAGTTAGAGCGTTAATTAGCATGATTTAGCCCTTTACTGCCGAGTGTCGCGAATTCGTGACATACTGAAAAACTTCGAGCAGTAAATCACGAAATGCGTGCAATCTTTAATGCCAGCTGTCAAGTGCTCACGGAACATGTAGCTTTCAGCGTGAAAAATCTAGCGCCATCATGTGTAAATTATCTTGAAGGGACACTGAAGACAACTATTAAGTCGACGTTGATTGTTGAAATAGCGGTCCACAAACCTGGTAGGGTCATTTTGTGCCAAGTAAGGGCTTCTTGGAAATAAAATCACATTTTAGTGGTCCACATCGGGATAGCGCACTTCAAATTACCCGCCTCAAGAAGCGGACCGACAGGACCGACTCACGTCACTGTTGACACGCACAACGTTGCCCGGCTTTACTGCCCTGTTAGCAGCAGACCAAAAGCAGCAGGAGCCACAGCAGGTACGACGGCCATTGATCAATTTCTTGCCATTGGCTCCGAGATCACACACGTTTTTGGTTCAACTTCGCCTCGCTAGATGGCACCACCTGAGCAGTGTAAGTACGCGAAAACTGAATTTTCGCACCACTCGCGCATTTCCCCATAGTAACCTCTGGCGGTTCTTTTTTCCAAGAATCAAACAGAAACGAACAAGTAGCATTTTACTGCGTTTCTTGGTGCAATGAAGGTTCTTTACTTAGTGCAGCTTAATCAATTACTAGTGAATAATTGTAGGCGGTCCATCTGATGTCATCGGAATCATTTTGAAGATGTCCTACTGCAGCGCATGTGTTCTTGTGCATTTACCTTAATTTCTGGGTAAGTAGGGTTCTGTTGTTGATAAAATTGTCGTTTTAGATGTTGTAATATTAAGCTTTCACTCAGACGTAAATTGTTACTTCAATTTAGTGTCCCTTTAAGCTAGAACCAATTGTTTTAGAGCGGATGGCGGAGAACGCGAAGCACGTGCAGCAGCTTTCCATTCTTCGTTTTTTTTTTCTTGGTGACGAGACGTAAATTCTGTCTTCAATAATTTTGTTTATTTGGTGTGTATGCACTTGAAAGGTCGCACACGACATGTTACGTAGTAGCACACGACATGTTACGTTAATTTTTGTTGCAAGGTCCTCCCTCGCCGGGCATCTAGAAAATTCGCGTTGCACAAAATATGCATTAAAATAGTATTTTAAATAATTTAACGGCAGAATCATGTAATGATTGCTATTTGAAGCTGAAAAATGAAAACAATTTTGATTTCGTTTGGTAGTTTCATGATTCAGGCATTAAACTGTTAGTACAGTCCTAGCTTTACATAGATTGATTAGCATGGTCTTATTAAGATGTGGCTTAGTTACCTCTATCTTAGCAAGACTTGGCTTATTTAGCTTGTTCATAGCAGGTCCAGCCGTACTAGTCAAGTATACCACCCATCCAATTAGCTGATCAGCCGGCCGCACGTTCTCGTGGAGTTAACAGACAATGGAGACAACAAATAGGGCGCGCACCGGCCGAGCAGCGCGTTAGGATGTACAGGCCCATCATGATGACATTGCACGTGGCCTTAAATTTAGTTTCGACCGCGGCGCGCTCGGTCGCAACAAATCGCTGAGGCCACCATGTTTATTATTTTGAAGAATACTTAGGGCAGGAGAGGGAGGGAGCATTAAAATATTCGCATTGAATTTAAGGTATCCATGACATGTTCCGCCAACAATTTATGGTTGTCGGCAAAAAACGGTGGTAGTGGGTCAAATATACTTGTACGCGTGTAAAAACTGGACTGTAAAAGATTATTACAGACCAAAATGAGCCGTAGAAGTTGTCGGTTGTAAACTCCGTCCACCGCCGGTGAGCGCCATTTTGCCATGGCATGTGTGACGTCACAAACCGTATGCCAAACAGCACCTTCTGCGCGTGGTCAGTGTGTTCATTGTGTTGCGGCGTGTTACCGGTAACATCGAGATGTCGTCGGCCCCATCATTACCACGATTCAGGCAGTGGTTCATCGAGCAGCAGAAGAGGTGACGACGTTGTGTACGCTTGACTTCGATCACATCGCCCCGTCAGCTCAAGCGAAAAAGAAATCGTCAAAGGCGGAACAAACCCAAATGCTAAGTAGTAGTAGTAGTAGTAGTAGTAGTAGTAGTAGTAGTAGTAGTAGTAGTAGTAGTAGTAAACATTTATTTAGAAAAAAAATAGGTTGCTAGGGAGACCAGCCTTTAGGGAGCCAGCCTCCCTGCAGTACTAGATGGAGTCCCTAGTCAGGGACCCCATTGGTCGTGGCCGCTGTCCTCGCACTCTACACCATGGCTCGTTGGACCGCAAGGTCCTGGCAACCGAGCAGGGCCACCTCCCAGTCCTCTCTTGTTGGATTTGAGTTCTAGGTTACGAAGGATTGAGCTGGCATGCCCATACCAAGTGGTAGGTGTCAGCCACCTTTGCACAGTACTGGCAGAGGCCGGAAAAGGAAGTCAAAGTGCGCACTGCCGGGCACAGTCAAGTATTCGTAAATAGCCAGAGAAGAATTCACTCGTCCGCCTTCCTAAGACTTTTGCAGGGCGGAGAAAAACGGTGGTGGGAGTCCCGGTAATGGGTAATTATCTCTCTATAAGTTAGGAGAGGAGCATTTTCTTCTAGAACACAGTGGTCATCGGTGGGTGAAGAAGTGGCCCAGGGAATGAGTGCGCGGGCGGCCGCGTGCTCCGCCTCATTGCCTGCGAGGCTCTGATGGCCAGGAGTCCAGGTTATTGAACGCGGAGAAGGGTTACCTACTCGCAGACAATATTTAAGAATTTGGGCAGCTAGGTGTGTGATCCACCCCGGTTGAAAATTTTGGCAAGCTCCTTTGGAGTCTGATAATATAATTTGAGAACTGTCGTGTGATATAGCCACAGCTATGGCCACCTCTTCAGCGTGGGTAGCATTGGTTGCGCGGAAGAACAGGCTATCCACCTGCCTGTCTTGGTGGACCACGGCGGCCGTATACCAACCCCCGCGGTAAGGGCCGGCGATGTCCGTGTAAAATACGTTTTGTTTAGAGCCGAATCGGGGCCGGAGAGCAAGAGCCTGCGCCTCTCGATGGCCAGCGTGCGACTAACGTGACATATTGGTGGGGAGGGGTCGAACATGAATCGCGTATTTCCATCGTTGTGGCAAACGTTGCAGACAGACTTCTGCAATGATAAGTAGTTTTATATCAAGCGTGCGAAATTGACAAGCGAGCTTAGGATATGGTGGTCTGACGCTCCATTCGCGAGCGAGTGTTACTTTGCGCAATTTAATTCGTAAAGCATGCAGATCTTTGTTTGCTAGATACCTGTACACACGGCGTTTGGTGTTTAACATAATAAATTAGTGTTCGTAACAATGCTGCACGTTAGGACTGTTGTTTTTCCATCGGTTGTTGCGTGTGGCATATATGTAAACATTAGCCGAAGCGAATGGCATGGCAGTGCGACGATAGGGTTACTCACATTATACATTTTGGCCGAATCTTTGCTTGAACTCTGTCAATTCAATTCGGTTCTGGTAAAAAAATAGCAGTTGTGACGCTAACAATGGCACTACCTGCGAGGAGTTTGTATAAATGTTTATTCGTAGTGGCAAACGGCATACACGTTGCTCATTCACAGGACACTTTCTGACCTCACATAGATTGACAAAAGTTGTTTGCTGCAAGTACGAGCGCTACACGGGCGACGCGGTGGCATTTTTTTAAACCGCTGCAAATCATTTAGTTTTATAGCAAGTTGAACAACGCAAAATAAGCTCGATCGAATGCAGGCCGTGCAGCAGCCATGCAGCAGCTCGCCCGGCAAGCGGCTCGTTACGTCACGGCATGCGTCACGGCATGCGTCATGGCTAGCGAGTGCGCCAGTGTTGCCCGACTCTCAGACCACTCGCTCGTTTATAAAAAAAAATGGCACTTGCTCGCCGCAGAAGATGCTCTGAGGCCGGCGCGAGAGAGTCGTGCGCTGCATTTGCAAGCGACTGCTCGTCCGTGCGCTCGACTCCTCCCTTTGTGTGATGGTTGTAGCGCCACCGGCAAGCGTACTCGAATGCTCTTGCGGAGATACAGTCCGCAATGATGTGATTGTCGCACTCTGCTGCATTTTGGAATAATAATCCTGTGCTTGTTGACAATATCCTTTGAGTGCCTTTTTCTGTGCCGGGTTGGAATGTCGACGAACCCGGCCGTAGCGTCTTTGTGTGCTGTGGCGTCGCGCTCGTAAGGCGAGCATCTCGGACACCTGTCTCTAT
>NC_051172.1:111522352-111529852 GCF_013339725.1 Rhipicephalus microplus | reverse complement strand
CTGCAAGCAGGCCGCTAGGAAAGAACTTGGCACACGTGTTCAGACGTCCACGGAGTCCTACCTGGCGTATATTCAAGATGTGCTGACCCTTTGCCGTAAAGTTGACCGAACCATGGCTGAAGCCGACAAGGTAGCGCACGTGCTCAAGGGCATCGCAGACGATGCATTTAACCTCATTGTGTGCAAAGGCTGTTCCACCGTGCAAGATGTTATCTTGGAGTGCCAACAGTTTCAAGAGGCTAAAAGCCGTCGCATTGCTTACCACTTTACGCGCCTTCCCAACACTGCTGCGACGTCAACATGTGCGGATCTCTGTGTACCGACCCTGCCCAATTCACACTCCAGTGACATCACGAGAATTGTACGCCGTGAAATCGAAGCCATCTCACCCGCCCCCTTGAGAGCACTGGCACCGAGTGATCCTCAGCCGACCATATCGCTAATACAGACCGTTGTTCGCCAGGAACTAGCCAACGCGGGTGTTCACACAGTCTGTTCTGTGCACCGTCCCGGCGCTGTCAGTTCGTCTACCCCGAGCCACCCACAGCAGTATCGCCGCCCTGCTCCACGTAATCGTGACCCAAATGCGTGGAGAACGCCTGATGACAGGCCGATTTGCTTCCGATGTGAACGAGTGGGACACATTTCCCGTCATTGCCGAAGCACGTGGACCTCACCGTATCGGGCAAACCCAAACTTCTCCAACCCCCATTCACCGGCCCACCTCTATGACCAGGAACCACCACGGCGTGATGGCTCAGCTAATTACGACCCGACCACTACGACCACTGCCCAGTACAGTCGCTCACCTTCACCTCGACGTAGATTTTCCCGATCTCCACCACCACCTCGTTCCCCGTCCCCGTCCTCTGCCCGGCGGTTTTCTTCGGAAAACTAACGGCTGCAGCTCCTGGAGGTGACGCTGCTGATACGACTTGCTCTCCAATTCCTCTGTTGACGCTCCCGACCAATCAGAACTTGATCGACGTTGAAGTGGACGGTTTATCTGTTAAAGCCTTAGTAGACACTGGCGCCCATATTTCTGTGATGAGCCTGCACATTCGAGACCGCTTAAAGAAAGTACTTACTCCAGCCCCTTCACGCAGCGTTCGCGTTGCTGATGGTAGTACGGCTGCTGTTATTGGCGTCTGTACTGCACGCGTTACTATTGCCGGCCGTCAAACTTCAGTTCTCTTCACTGTTCTTTCTCATTGCACCAATGACGTGATCCTCGGCCTTGACTTTTTGTCCACTCATTCCGCTCTCATCGACTGTTCAGCCGGTACTGTGCAACTTGACCTACCGTGTCCGATTGATCCGCCCAGTCGACCGCAAGCCCGTATGTGCTCTGCTGAACATGTCCGTTTGTTACCGCAAACTGTGACCTGCATCACCGTTACGCCCTCGCCACCTGTATCCGATGGTGACTATGTGCTCGCGCCCATCACATCCCTTCTCTTGACCCACAGTGTTACCTTACCACACACTGTTATTCAGTTACGTGCAAACCGCGCCTGCATTCCTGTGCTCAACTTTGCTCTGTGTCCGCAAGTGCTTCCGCGCGGAATCGCCCTCGCCATGCTGACTCCTTCTGAAGAATGCGTCATATCAGCTCTGTCTTCGAACGAGGCTCGACACTCCAACTTCACACATGCTCGATCTTCGCAAGGAAGCCCGTCTCCTGATGTTAAAAAAATGATCGCGTCAGACCTTTTGCCGCATCAAGCTGACGAACTCCTTCGCGTTCTTGAGTCATACTGGGACGTATTTGACTTTTGTGATCGTCCACTAGGTCAAACCAGTGCGGTAAAGCACCGCATTGACACCGGCGATGCCTCCCCTGTCCATCGACGGCCATACCGCGTATCTTCGACCGAGCGTCACATAATTCAAGCAGAAGTCGACAACATGCTCGCCAAAGACATAATTGAACCATCATGTAGTCCATGGGCTTCCCCTGTTGTTCTTGTCAAAAAGAAGGACAACACTTGGCGATTCTGTGTTGACTACCGACATCTGAACAAGATCACTAAAAAAGACGTCTACCCGCTACCGCGCATAGACGACGCCCTAGATTGTCTTCACGGCGCTAAGTATTTTTCTTCTATTGATCTAAGAGCAGGTTACTGGCAAATTGCTGTCGATGACATGGACCGCGAGAAGACCGCTTTTGTCACCCCCGATGGTCTTTACCAATTTAAGGTCATGCCCTTCGGATTATGCAACGCTCCAGCCACCTTCGAGCGGATGATGGACTCTCTTTTGCGTGGGTTCAAATGGTCAATTTGTCTATGCTACCTTGACGACGTTATCGTCTTTTCCCCGACCTTTGAAACCCACCTCGACCGCGTTTCCTCAATACTGGCCGTATTTCGCAATGCCGGTCTCCAACTGAACTCGTCAAAGTGTCACTTCGGACGCCAGCAACTAACAATGTTGGGCCACCTTGTCGACTCCTCTGGTGTACGTCCTGATCCCGATAAAGTGCGAGCCGTGCGTAACTTCCCTGTTCCGACCTGCACTAAAGAAGTACGCAGCTTTCTCGGTCTGTGCTCGTACTTTCGACGTTTTGTGAACAACTTTGCGGAAGTCGCCCGTCCTCTCACAGACTTATTGAGAAAGATGTCTCATTCACATGGGGCGCTGCGCAGGCTACGGCGTTCTCTACACTTATTGAATCGCTAACAAAACCACCTGTTCTGGCCCATTTCGACGTTTCTGCCCCTACAGAAGTACACACAGATGCCAGCGGTTACGGAATCGGTGCTGTTTTGGTTCAGCATCAAAGCGGCTGCGCCCGCGTTATCGCCTATGCCAGCCGTCTCCTCTCGCAGGCGGAAAGGAACTACTCCATCACCGAAAGGGAATGCCTTGCTCTCGTTTGGGCAGTAGCAAAATTTCGGCCTTATTTACATGGTCGACATTTCACTGTCATAACCGATCACCACGCACTTTGCTGGCTCTCGTCCTTGAAGGACCCCACTGGGCGCCTTGGTCGATGGGCACTACGGCTTCAAGAGTATAACTACTCGGTGTCCTACAAATCTGGCCGTTTACACCATGACGCTGACTGCTTATCTCGGAATCCAGTGGACCCACCTGAAGCGTTCGATGAATCGCCATGTGTGCTGTCTCTCTCCGCTTTAAGCAACATCCGTGAGGAACAGCGCCGAGATCCTACCTTGCGTAACATCATCGAGAAGCTTCATTCTGCGGCACCCGATCCTTCTACTCGATTGTTCGTGCTTAAGGATGACACATTGTACCGTTGCAACGTCCGCCCTGATGGACACGAACTGCTCCTTGTAGTACCTTCCCACTTACGTGCGAGCGTGATCGGCCAGCTTCATGACGCTCCCACTGCCGGTCACCTCGGACTGTCTCGGACGTATGACCGCGTACAGCGTCGATTTTACTGGCCCAGTCTTTATCGCTCGGTCCGCAGCTACGTCGCCTCATGCGATCAGTGTCAACGCCGCAAAAAACCTTCTATGAGTCCTGCCGGGTTCCTTCAACCACTTGACGTTCCCTTTGATCCCTTCTTCCGACTTGGTCTTGACCTCCTAGGCCCTTTCCCTGCATCCACTTTGGGGAATAAGTGGATAGCTGTCGCGACGGATCATACAACCCGGTACGCTATCACGCGGGCTTTGCCAACCAGCTGCGCCACAGACGTTGCCGATTTTCTCCTGCACGACGTCATACTTCACCATGGCGCCCCACGCCAACTCCTAACAGATCGTGGGCGCTATTTCCTTTCCCGAGTTATCGACGACCTGCTTCGCTCCTGCGAGACGAAACATAAATTTACGACAGCTTACCACCCGCAAACTAACGGACTCACTGAACGATTCAACCGGACTTTAACTGATATGCTCGCTATGTACGTATCGTCCGACCACCAGGACTGGGACGTTGCATTGCCCTTCGTTACGTTTGCCTATAATTCTTCACGCCATGATGCAGCTGGTTTTTCACCTTTCTATCTGGTGTTTGGCCGTCATCCAACTTTACCTTTCGACACCATCTTTCCGACAGCCGTCGACTTCACGACTGAATACACCCGTGATGCTATCACCAGGGCTCGCAAAGCACGAGAAGTTGCTCGTCAGCGCCTTTTAGCATCGCAAGATCACCAGCGGCATCGTTACGACTCACATCACCGCCAAATTTCCTTTACACCAGGTTCTCTTGTGCTATTGTGGACTCCGACTAGACGCGTCGGACTTTCTGAAAAACTGCTTTCCCGGTACTCGGGACCCTACCGCGTATTGCGCCAGGTGACAGATGTGACATACGAGATAGCCCCGCTCGAGTCTTCCTCCGCCTCCGCTTCGCTGTCTACAGACATTGTCCACGTATCCCGCCTTAAGCTTTACCACTCGGCAACACAATAGAAAGCACCGAGACGGTGCTTCAGCACCCGGGGGTTATGTTACGAGACAATGCCCCACTTAAACAGTGAGATAGGCGCTGAGGAAGACGAGGTGATTTTGTGTGTGCGCGCGCTCTCTCTTGTTCGCCATCTTGGCTTGCGCGTTGGCGCTGTGTAAATATATTTTAAAACGCCTAGTTTCCCTTGTGCCTTCACGCAACAATATTATTGATATTTCCGTCATGTGTATTGGTATAACACTATAGGGAAACTTGTCCTTACAAAAGTAGTTGAACGTTTGGCAAGGTTCTCTTTGTTGTCGCATAAGTCGGTTGCCAGACTTTGGGGTATTTGTCCCGGCAGTTCCCCTTTCACTCATGGTTCCGGTGTAATCTGTTGTGCTTGTGCGGTCTGTTGACATCGGCCATTCTACTTAGCGGCCCCTGTGTGTTGCAGAAGTCTGAGCCTCCTTTTTTCGCGGTACGTTCCGTTCTGCAATTAACATATCGGACTCGATCGCACCTCAGCAGCAGAGAATTTACGCGTTCGGACTTAATGGTGTCTCAAAAGTGTGAAATCCACGCGCAACGACAGATTTACCGAGGCAACTGAACGGCGTCACAAAAGTCCGCACGCAGCATGGGCGGAGTTGCGATACGCCGTTGTCGCTGCAGAAGCCTGAGCGGCACGTACGTTACTGGTACCCTAGTTACAAGGGCACAGCACGAACATTGGCCAAATACTGAGAACCCCGAAGCGGCAGCTACAGTAGCGATCAAAATTTTGGAGCCATGTGAGCGCGTGGCAAACAGCACTGCGTCGCCTTTTAGAAGCTCGAAAGCGCGCACTGACACCGCATGCGTATCCTTTTCTGGCTGCCAGCCTCACTCCATACAAATGCGCGCACACCGGAACGCCAGAAAAATCGCAAGGTGCCACTTTTGCAGTCGCCGCGGAAGCACCGAGCAATGATATAGTGGCAAAAGAAGTCACAGCTTTGCCGCAAAGGCGAAGCAATGAGCGCGATAGCAACCAATTGGAAGGTCACCTGCAGAATGGCGAGCAGATCGAAACGTGCCTCGCGTTTTTCACGCACAAATGACGCACGAAACGCACTGACAGGTACACATATGAACGCGAATAAGCGTCTCAGTGGTTACTTCACTGTGTCTGAAAAGCGCGCCCTTTTCGCAAACGGAGGCTGTGCAACGATTGCAGTGACCTTTGTGCGCACCGTAACTACAACAGATTCGTTCCAGTGCAAGCTCGACGCTCGCCAAGAGGTATGATTTTCTCCACCGGGAGATACGGGCGCTCGAGAGATCGTCTACTCCCCTCCTAACCCCGGTTAGGCAGCCGGGTTAGTGATTCCATCCTTGCTACAAAATTGTCAGGGTGGCAGCGTAGCAACAGAAGTACTTGGCTGCAGACCCGCAGGTCGCGGGATTGAATCCCGGCTGTGGCGGCTGCATTTCCGATGGAGGCGGAAATGCTGTAGGCCCGTGTGCTCAGATTTGGGTGCACGGTAAAAAACCCCATGGCAGGTAGTCAAAATTTCCGGAGCCCTTCGCTATGGCGTCTCTCATTATTATATGGTAGTTTTGGGACGTTAAACCCCAGATATCAATCAAATCATGAGATGAGAGCCGCCGCGGCGCACTCATTGCGCCATCTTGCTCATAATGCTGAAAACACGATAGTTCCCCCACCCCCGAAACGCCCGCCAACAGTGGTAAATGATAGATATAAATAGCTTGCCGTTTGAACGCTGAAAAGGTATCTTTCAGTGGCTCAGTGGTTAAAGTTTCTGATTCACGACGCGGAGTCCCACGTTCGATTCCGCGCGCCGGAATCTTTTTATTGATTTTTTTTCTTTCTTGCGTTTCAATATATATGGATACGTATACATACACGGTGCATGACATCGACGCCCACGCGGACGCCGGCGACGAAATCCAGCCGAGAGTGTCCATATTGATTTTATTTATTAAGTACCTGCTTCGCCATAAGGCATTACAACAGGAAGGGTACAGTACATATGATCAAACATATAAAAAGCATTCATAACACACGGAAAAAAATCATCACTTGAATCAATAGAGACTATTTCCGGTGGCAGAGTGTTCCATTCTCTTATAGTGCGGACAAAGAAAGAGTAGCGAAAAGCGTCACCCCCAAAAGGAATCTCGTGTATTTTCAAGTGATGATCGCGTCTTTGAGAAACATAGTTGGGTGGTTGAAAATACAATTGCCTGATGATCCATGTTCTCGAATGATAAATGCTATGAAAGAATTTTGTTATGAAGAATTTTGCTATGAAGAATTATTGCTGTCGCAATAATAATTGACCTGTAGTAGCAGTTCTCGGTCAACCACTCCTCTATTTTATCAATGCCAGCTAGACGCGCCCGATCCAGCCGTTCACCACCCTCTCCTCTGGCCCATTCCTCGTCTCGCCCATCGCCTAGCCTTCGCGCGTGCTTTGCTGTCATGGGAGAGAGAACCCCTTATGTAGATCCTCACGACGGAAATATTACGAAGTAATTTTTTTGTTCAGTTGTGTACAGATCCGTGGGGCGGCACCTTGTATTCCTCTAACAATGGTATTTAAGTGCTTTAAACAATGGTATTTAAGTGGTTGTGAGAAGAAAAAGTACCATCCGTAACGTCTATCCTTAAGATGACACCTCAACAGGTCGGCACAGGAATGGGGCAATGGGCATAAAAGGGATAGGAAGGTAAAGGTAAGAAAAGATAGGCAAAAAAATTAGCAGATCCCATGTACAGTGGTAATCAATGATATGCGAAGCACGAATGAGGAAGTTTGATATGTCACTTTAAAATCAGCACAGCGCTACGAGGTGGACGTAAATTATGCCGTACATGACTTCTATGTCATGATTATTATGCTCGCGCCTGGCATTTTTGTTCGTCGTCCATTCACGTCACGTAATACAAAACTTCGTACATGTGAAGCTAGCGAAATGGCCGCGAGCGCGCTATGAGCGTAGCATGTGGTCATCTTTTACATGGCACACATATCAAGATTATCATGTTTGGATGTGTCACTTACCTTCGACGTCATTTCACGTCACGTAATACGGAATTTGGTGTATGTGAAGCTA
>NC_051172.1:111502352-111517352 GCF_013339725.1 Rhipicephalus microplus | reverse complement strand
ACCCCCGTAGTATATAGACGTCTTTCACCTCAGTGAGTCGATGTCTGGTTTCAGACGTAAAGTCCACATGCAGGTTGATGATACTCGCCCAGTGTAATCAAACGCAATCAAAGTTAACTTACTTGCTGGCCATCTAAACTGATACTTGCGGGTGTAACAGCGCCGTTGCTATACGATGCTGCATGAAGTTTCCTGGTTTTTATAGTGAGATTAAGCCCTGAAGTTGTTGCGAGGAGAGCGTGAAGCGTAACCACATGATGAGCGAGCGAGTGCACAATAAAAACCAATAGCAGCTGCGGTGGTATTCTTTGACAAGAGCTTTCAAGATAACTTGCGTGCCTCAATACTGCATGGGTTTCTGCAACTGTGCATGGGGCTCGGTCAGAAAACTGTCCGCACATAAGCGACTGCGTCTGATGCCAATAACACTTATGGAGGCGAAAACAGATGATCTCTCTCAAACAAACCACCCGTGAACAACCGAACCTATTTATGTAAGCATGGCGTCTTACATGTCAAAACCGGTCCGCCGCGGTGGTGTAGCGGTTCGGCTGCTGACCCGAAGGCCGCGGGTTCGATACCGGTCGAATTTTGGTGGAGACAAAAAGGCCCGTGTACTAGCTGTGCGATGCCAGTGCACGTTTGAGAACACCAGATGGTCTACTTTCCTGGAGCGCTCCTGCGGAGTCCCTCGTAATCGGATCGAGGTTTTGGGACGTAAAACCCCAGATACCATTACATGTCAAAACAGCCTTGATTTCGGGGGGCACACTGCGGTATAATTTTGACCACCTAGCATTTCTTAACGTGCTGCTGTATCTTAGCGCGGACATGTTCTTGTTTCTCATCCCGTCGAATTGCGGCTGCCGCAGTCGTGAGTCGAACCAATGCTCGAGTTCAGCAGCGCGTCACAACAACAAACCTGACCAAAGTGTGTATACGACGAAGCGCGAGAACCGTTGGTGATTGTACCAGACAAAATATTTTCGTAATTTTAAAGCATTATCGACTCTGTTTTCGTCGTCGTTCATTTGAAGCTTGAAACAAGCGATCGCAAACAGTGTACGTGAGTGCATTCTATCTGACGTGCCATTGCGGGCGTCTAAGAATCATTTCGTGACGGCATCCAGGCCTCCCACCAGGTGGCGCCACCCTATATTCTCGGGGTAGAGTGACCTGCTCGGCGTCGTGGGGCTTACAAAAAGGGTTCACTTAGATTGACGATGACGCAGCTAGCAGTGAAAAATAAAATCATAGAAAGAGAGCAGGCTGCGTCCAGGAACAAACGGGTGTTAAAGGGACACTTAAGGCAACTATTAAGTCGACGTTGATTGTTGAAATAGAGGTCCAGAAGCCTTGTAGTGCTACTTTCGTGCCAAAGAAGGGCCTATTTCTAAATAAAATCACGTTTAAGTGGTCTGCACCGGGTTTGCGCATTTCAAATTAGCCGCTTCAAGAAGTGGACTGACCGGACCGACTCACGTCACTGTTGCCGTACACAACGTTGCCCGGCTTTGCTGCGCTACTAGCAGCAAATCGAAAGTAGCGGGAGCCACAGCAGCAACAACGGCGATTGATCAATTTCCCACCATTGACTCCGAGATTGCAGACGTTTTTTTTATTCGACTGCGCCCCACTAGATGACCCCACCTGTCCAGTTTAACTATGCGAAAACTGAATTTTGGAACCACTCGCGTCATTCCCCATGGTAACATCCGGTGGTTCTTTTTTCCATGAATCAAACAGAAACGAACAGGTAGTATTTTATTGGGTCTCTTGACGCACGTAAGGTTCTTTATTTAGTGCAGCTAGATCAATTACTAGCGGTTAATTGTAGGCGGTCCGTCTGATGTCGTCGGGATCATTTTGAGAATGTCCTAATGCGACGCATATGTTCTTATGCATTTACCTCAATTCCTCGGTAATTAGGGCAATGTTGTTGATAGTATTGTCGTTTTAGATGTTGTCAAACATTGAGCTTTCAGTCTGACGTAAATTGTTATTTGACTCAAGTGTCCGTTTAAGTACATCGCAGTTGAATCAAGAAGAAATGTGCAGAGAGACGCCCGAGAGAGGGGAGACGCCCGAGAGGTAGACAGAAAGTATAGATGTGCAGAGGAGATTAAGGAGTTTGCGGGTATATAACGTGGCAGCGCAAGCACATGACATGATTGATTGGCGGAACATGGGAGAGGTCTTTGCCCTTCAGTGCGCGTAGTCAGGCTTATGATGATATATCCCTGGTTGGTTGGATGGTTCGTTTATACCAAGGAGGATTGTTTGTTATAATGCTGGAGTGGAGGTACAACGCACTACCAGCAAAGGTGAAGCAATGGTTTGCCCCTGGCTTGTGTTTATGGGTGGTGCCTGCTTGGAAATAAAGTGGTTTTGCTGCGTTGATGTAAACGTTAGGCTAAGGATCATTGTTCCCGACTTAAGTCGGGAACAACGATCCTTTGCATTTACGACTTTACGATTCCTATCCCAACCTGCCCGATCCCAATCAAATTTCCCCAGTTTTGGGCTTGTTACAGCAACTCGCAACTCAAAGGAACACGCCAAGCACGATCTGTCTCAAAAGTATGAAACATATTAAACTGGTAGGGCGTGTGAGGGAAACGATGTTTTTCCTTTGCTACACGCTAACGCTCTAGGTTGACACTGGTAAGGTGGCGGACTCTTGGCTTCACTTACGAGGCATAACTTCTCCAGCATTGTTTTTTTATATCCTCCTCAGCTGATCCTCGGCTCCCATCGAAAACTACCCACGTGCCGTTGTCATATAGTAGTACATGCAGTATACAGGGTGTTTCAAGAAATATGTCCCTTCTTGTTGAAAAATTACAGAGAGGAGGTATCTCCGTGCCACTTGCGGCGCTCCCTTTACTGTGGCAGAAAGCATCTTCAGATACGTGCTAACAATAATTACAGTAGTAAATCAAAGAAATTAACAAAATTGACTTTTTAATCTGTGCATTAAGTAGTCCAGTCAAATGGGCTAATTCAAGTCCTTCTTCTGAATAACTCCTAGCCACTTTAAAATTTGTTTTCAGCGGCCATTAATCGTTAGTCACCGCGTGGCGATGAAATCTGGCTTATTTAGCTAGATGAACCGAAACCGACGCACCAAACAGCGCAACTACCATTCAATTCGAGAACGCCCTCATGCATTTTCGATGGAGGCGAAAATGCTGTAGGCCCGTGTGCTCAGATTTGGGTGCACGTTAAAGAACCCCAGGTGGTCGAAATTTCCGGAGCCCTCCACTACGGCGTCTCTCATGACCATATAGTGGTTTTGGGATGTTAAACCCCACCTATCAGAACGTCCTCAATGATGACATTGTTTATTTCCCCGTTATCAACCGTCAATATAGATACTTCGTTTCGTGGCAGTGCTTCAAGTTCTGTCGCATGGTCGCTTATCAACTCTCGCGCGCTTATCCTCCTCCCCCGATGCAAGAAAAACAGTGTTGTCATTGAGAATGTTTTCGAAGTGAATGGTAGATGCGCTGTTTGGTGCGTCGGTTTCGGTGTCTCCAGCTAAATTAGCCAGATTTCATCGCCCGGCGGTGACTACCAACGGCCGCCGAAAATAAATTTCATAGTGGCTATGAGTTATTCAGAGGAAGGATTTGCCCCACCGCGGTGGTCTAGTGGCTAAAGTACTCGGCTGCTGACCCGCAGGTCGCGGGTTCAAATCCCGGCTGCGGCGGCTGCATTTCCGATGGAGGCGGAAATGTCGTAGGCCCGTGTACTCAGATTTGGGTGCACGTTAAAGAACCCCAGGTGGTCAAAATTTCCGGAGCCCTGCACTACGGCGTCTCTCATAATCATATGTTGGTTTTGGGACGTTAAACCCCACAAATCAATCAATCAGAGGAAGGATTTGAATTAACCCATTTCATTCGACCGCTTATATGTAATTCCACTGGTTAAAAAGTCAATTGTATTAATTTTTATAATTACCGCCAGATTTATGTTCCTACGCATCTGAGGATGTTTTCTGTAGTACAGCGAATGCCGCTGGCTGCACACAGATACCTCCTTTCTGTAACTTTTCAATAATAGTGGATACATTTCTTGAAACACACTGTACAGTGTAATACATGCCACCAGCTAGCCATTGATCGTGTTACGCTGGATCGTATATAGACCCAGCTGGAGCTCTCGTTCATGGATGACTTGGTATAGCGTCCAGTTTCCTGTTTGTTTGTTTTTTTGTTTCATGGCGACCTGGGATCTGAAAGCATCGCTTCTACGCGAGTACTAGCTCACAAAATGTAGTTTCATGCTTGTTGAGTAGTACATAAAGCTTACAACGTAGGTATAAGCTTTTTGTTTTGTCGGATATTTTGTGATTGGTTTATAAAAAATGAAAATTCTACAAATATTATTCTACAACTTATTGCTGTGGATCTTCTTGCCCCGCCGCGGTGGTCTAGTGGCTAAGGTACTCGGCTTCTGACCCGCAGGTCGCGGGTTAGAATCCCGGCTGCGGCGGCTGCATTTCCGATGGAGGCGGAAATGTTGTAGACCCGTGTGCTCAGATTTGGGTGCACGTTAAAGAACCCCGGGTGGTCAAAATTTCCGGAGCCCTCCACTACGGCGTCTCTCATAATCATATGGCGGTTTTGGGACGTTAAACCCCACATATCAATCAATCAATCTGTGGCTCTTCTTGTACATCATGATATCAGCGTGATTATCTGATCACGTGAAAACATTTTAAAAAGAGATGGCTTCGAAATATCGAGAAGTGTAAACTCCCACAGGCAGAACGGCAGCAAGTAAAGCTAGTTGGTGTGACGCTGCCAACGAGCCGCGCTGTGTATCCTGGCAGCTTCAGCGCAAGGCGGCGTTCATCCTGGCCTCCTCCAACGGCAAGATCACGCGTCGCGAGGCGCTCCAGCGAGCTTAAGCGTCGGCCCCAACACCGCCGACTGGCGACTCGGCAGCAGCTGCCCCTCGCTCTTTTCGCGATGCCCTTGGGAGCAATCATGCGGTCGTTCCAACACCTACCGCCACCACGAAGTCATCACCTCCACCGGTCTCCCCGGGTGACCAGAGGGACGCTGTGATCACGGCGCTAACCGCGGCTATTCGTGCGCTTCTAGCCAGTGTTTCGTGCGACCCGAAGACACGTGGACTGTGCGAAGCGGCCTAGTCCGCACAGCAATCACTCCCCCAACATGGATAGTGCGCCGAAGAAGCCGCGGCCGTGGATCTTGCAGTGGAACGTGCGTTCCCTGCATTGCCGTAACCCTGAGTTCGCCCGCTCACTGCCGCAGCGCGACCTCGACATCCTATAGCATTGCAAGAGACGCGAGTTCGTGATGGGGCCCTCAATCTCCCAGGGTATGTGGCGTCATCATCATCATCATCATCAGCCTGACTACGTCCACTGCAGGACAAAGGCCTCTCCCATGTTCCGCCAGTTAACCCGGTCCTGTGCTTGCTGCTGCCAATTTATACCCGCAAACTTCTTAATCTCATCTGCCCACCTGACCTTCCCCCTCCCCCTAACCCGCTTCCCTTCTCTGGGAATCCAGTCAGTTACCCTTAATGACCAGCGGTTATCCTGTCTACGCGCTACATGCCCTGCCCATGTCCATTTCTTCTTCTTGATTTCAGCTATGATATCCTTAACCCCCGTTTGTTCCCTAATCCACTCTGCTCTCTTCTTGTCTCTTAAGGTTACACCTACCATTTTTCTTTCCATTGCTCGCTGCGTCGTCCTCAATTTAAGCTGAACCCTCTTTGTAAGTCTCCAGGTTTCTGCTCCGTAGCTAAGTACCGGCAAGATACAGCTGTTATATACCTTCCTCTTGAGGGATAGTGGCAAACTACCTGTCATAATTTGAGAGTGCTTGCCAAATGTGCTCCACCCCATTCTTATTCTTCTAGTTACTTCAGTCTCGTGGTTCGGCTCTGCGGTTATTACCTGCCCTAAGTAGACATAGTCTTTTACAACGTCAAGTGCACTATTACCTATCTCGAAGCGCTGCTCCTTGCCGAGGTTGTTGTACATTACTTTCGTTTTCTGCAGATTAATTTTAAGACCCACCTTTCTGCTCTCCTTGTCTAGCTCCGTAATCATGAGTTGCAATTCGTCCCCCGAGTTACTCAGCAATGCAATGTCATCGGCGAAGCGCAGGTTTCTAAGGTATTCTCCATTGACTCTTATCCCTAACTGTTCCCATTCTAGGCTTCTGAAAACCTCCTGTAAGCACGCGGTAAATAGCATTGGGGAAATTGTGTCCCCCTGCCTTACACCCTTCTTGATTGGTATTCTGTTGCTTTCTTTATGAAGCACTATGGTAGCAGTTGATCCCCTGTAGATTTCTTCCAGAATGTTTATATATACTTCATCTACGCCCTGACTCCGCAGTGTTTGCATGACGGCTGATATTTCTACTGAATCAAACGCTTTCTCGTAATCTATGAAGGCTATGTATAGGGGTTGGTTATACTCTGAGCATTTCTCTATTACCTGATTGATAGTATGAATGTGGTCAATTGTTGAGTAGCCTGTTCGAAATCCTGCTTGTTCCTTTGGTTGATTGAATTCTAATGTTTTCTTAGAATATGTGGCGTACTACGGCGCAACGACCTGCAGGAACAACGCGAGCCTAAGCACGCACTGTTTCAACCCGGCGCCCCCACAGGGCGTGGCAAGGGCCTCTATATACTGTAGCGATCGGGCTATGCCTTGACCCAGCGAGTCATTTGCCACGCCGGATTAGTGCAAAAAGGACAGTCTCGCCACGTCTGGACGGAGGAAGCAACAGAGGCCGGCCCCACGAGACGGCGCCTGCTGATTGACAGCGGCGCCAACGGGGTGGAATGTCGCCAGCGCAACAACACGTGCGCGCGCGCCTTCCCCAAGTGCTCCTCGACGTGTCAGACATCGTCGGTGCGGGCGTCGAGTGCGTGGCAGTGAGGGTGTGCGTTGGCACGATGGACACATGTGTCGCGAATGTGTATGTTCACTCGTCGCGCGAGTGGGCGCCTATATTATTGTGCGGCTCGCCGATCGCCTCGGGAGTGCTTCCGTCTTGTGCGGGGACTTCAACTCCCATCACACGGGGTGGGTGTGCGCGAGTGTAAACGCCAGTGGCCGGGCTTTAATGGATGCCGCCCTGAGAGCTGGACTTCACATCATCAACGATGGCAGTCACACCTTTGTGCGCCCCGGTGCTCAGCGAAGTGCACTCGATCTCACCCTCGTGCCGGACGAATGCTACTACTCATGGCGTCACGCGCCGGACAGTTGAGGGCTCGGATCACTATCCGATCCTCTTGGAGCCCTTTTGTATCGGCGTTCCGCGCACCAGTGTGTACAGTGTTGTGAACTGGCCCCGTTCCCGCGAACTGTGTGCTGCAGTGCCAGTCGCGGACGACTTTCTCCAACACATTGTGCAGTGCGCGAGTGCCGCCACAACGGTGTGTCGAGTGCCGACGGGAACGCCAGTGCCCGACATTAAGCTCCTCAACCTTCGCGCAGCTCGCCGCCCGGCGCAGCGCACAGCGGAACGTTCGGACAAGGCAGAGGACGTAAACTGTTTACAACCGCATCGACGCGGTTTGTCGACGCCACGCCCATGCACAAACAACGGGATCGCGGCTGGTCCAGCCTCTGCCCACTTTCGACGACACTCGCTACCAGTGGCGTGCCTATAGCTGGCACGTGTACCGAGCCCTCCTCCACCCCCGTGTGCCCCGGCATCCGGAGCTCTCCATCGCGGTCACGCTCGGCATCAGCACCAAGCAACTCGCTGAATTACTGGCTGACACTTTCGCGAGTGTGCCCACTACCAGTGCAGCTGTTCCTGTGCCCGCACTGCCGCCACATGCACGGCGCGAACTCTTCGCACCGTTTCGCTTCTTCCCCACACCAGCCATCATGGAAGCGATCGGCGAGCTGTGCACGGCTGCCTTCAGCATCCGGGAGCTTCGCGATGTGCTTGACTCACGGGGGCGTCCCTCGGCTCCAGGGGGTGATGGCATCACATATCAGATGCTCCGAAACTTGGATGCCAGCCAGCTTCGGAATCTGCTCGTACAGTTACTGTATATGCTACCTTCAGGTAGCATATACAGTACGTAACTCTATCTGGATGAATTGATATGGCTGTACCCTTTAGATCGGGCAGTGGCAAACGCCACCAAGCCGTAATACGTAGTGAACCAAAAACTAGATTTTTTTTCCTTTAAATAGTGAGGGTGAGGACTAGTCCTTTGCCCTGAAGGGTTTATTTTCACTCGTGCCTTGGCTTTAGCCACCAATCAGATGACCTCCTTCTAGTTAATTCTACCTTAAGGTCTATTTTACCCTCCCTGTTTTTTTTCACTCTCTCCAGACGCAAGACTATCGTCTTTTGACGACATTAGCAGCGAAACATGCAGATAAGGGGCCATTTTTGTTTCCTTTCAACTGCACAGGTATATAATGCGTGGTTTAAGGGGGCCCTGCAACATTTTTTTGAGCATGGTCAGAAAACATTGCCGATCGGTAGTAGAGGTATAGTGTACTAGAATATGGGGTAGTGTGTTCAGGGAGGAGCCGTGGCTGACACAGTCGGTATCGACAGCCGCGAGGTGGCGCCACCTTAGCATAGGCTGCAAATGAAGGGCTACCTTCGAAAAGAACGGGAAGGGCGGACTGAGCTCGAGCAGCGCGTAAAGTAGCTAATGGCGCTTTGCCCCGGCCCCGAGCGGTGTGAGACGGAAGGCGGAGAAGGCGACAGGCGGGAAGGAACAGGCGAGAAGGGAGGTCAGGGGGCCGCAGTGTCTGGCCACAACACGGAGGCTCCGAGAACATACAGCTCGGTGGCGCGGCAGTATTCGAGCAGGGCAGAAACACAGGACAGACGCCAGAGAGAGAAAGAGGTGAAGCAAACAAGGGCGCCATCACAAGCAGGAAGCCAGCGATTGGAGCGTAGAAGGATCCTAGTGGTGGGGGACTCTAACGTGGCTAGGGTTAGGGATGGCGTCTTCACGACAGTGAAGGAAGATGGGAGAGTGACGGTGGAGGCTCAGTAAGGGAAGAGCATGGTGGATTCACTGGCCAAAGCTCAGGAGGTTGTAGAGGACAGCATGAAGGGCGAAAATCTCGTCATTATTCATGCTGGGCTCAATGATGTGTTGAAGGGCAAGGATCAGAACCTTCAGAGACAGTTAGAGGATGGGATGCGTAAGCTCCGAGAAGCCTCTGGGAGTGTGCATGCGACCATATGCACAGTCCCAGAAGTCTGGGGGCAGTCTCGTGGAATTGAAAGAAGGGTCGTGGAGGCCAACTTTGTGATCAAGGGTACGAGCCAGTAACTCGAATACAGCGTAATGGAAGTGAACCAAGACGTGTACGAGCCCGGCGCTCGCCCCTTTGCACGGGATGGCATTCACTACAGTGGTGCGACAGGCAGGAGGGTCGGTAATAGAATGGGTCGTCAAGCCACAGCTTTTTTATGGGGACCCAAAGCCCTGAGGCCAACAGTGTAGCCAAAGACGGTTCTAAAGGGGCACAAATATTCAAGCCACACGGAGTCCGTGGGAGAAGAAATCGACGTAAGCATAAGGGCCGAGCTAAGTCAGACGTAGGCTATATTAACATGCAGGGTGGCAGGAATAGGTTAAAGTGGGAAAAGATAGAAGAGCAGTCAAGGCAGAAGGAGCTGATGGTATATGAGGTTGTGGAGACACATCTTCGGGACATGGAGCAACCACCTTGCAATCCGGACTACGTATGGGAATATTGCAGTAGAACAGAAGGCAGCAAAAGGGGGGCGGAATTGGTGCATTTATACATAAAAGTATGGGTTGGCAAAGAGTGAAGCCGGGATGCGTGGAACATTTATGGTTAAGAGAGAAAGTAGCTGGGCAGATGACACTCCTTGGTTTAGTGTACTTGTGGACGGAAGCAAAGGCCAGAGAGGAAAAACAGGCAATGGTGTAGTGTATATCAAAGGACATTGAGGAATTAGGAGGAGAGTGCGAGATAATTATACTAGGAGATATGAATGCGCACATAGAAGATATAGGTGGGTATACTGACCCAAAGGCAAATTAATCATGGCTATGTGTGAAACGCATGATTTGATGATTTGCAACAGTACTGAGAAGTGTGAAGGGCAAATAAGATGTGAGGTAGGAAGGCTGCAGTCGACGATAGATTATGCACTGATGTCACATAGGATGTATGATAGGCTCAGGGAAATGCACATAGATGAATGTGGCTCCAGAAGTCTGAATAATGATCACAAACTTATGAAGCTAAGTTTTGGAAGAGCAGAGAAAGTGGGAAGGAGACAAGGTGAGCAACTACAGGAAAAATATTATTCAAAAAAGCAAATAGAAATAGCTACTAAACAAATTGAGAAAGTAATCACTGAGGATAATGAAATAGTGTGGGCATACACGAATCTAATTAGACTGAGCTAGAGCTCGCTAAGGCACTTGACAAGTCACCCCGGAAAAGAAGACACAAACCCAAAAGTTGGTGGGATGAGGAAGTCAAGAGAGCCATAGCAAAACGCCAGGAAGCCTCTAGGGAACACAGACATGCTAAGCAGCGGGGTGAACCGACACATGATGTTGAAAGAAAATGGGAAACCTTTCTGAGCTGTAGAAGGGATGCATTCCTTCTGATCAATGAAAAGATCAGAAGAAAGGGAGCTCAGTGGCTCGCAGAAGTACATAAGAAAGATAGAAAGGCAGCTGCGAAATTTCGGAACCATCTAAGTTCCCTAAGAAATGCGACGAGCCTAGAGCAGAGGTTCATAACTACAGCCCAAGGTGCTAGGCTAGAAGGGGACGAAGCTATTGAATATATAAGAACAAGGGTGACAGAAAAATTTCAACAAAGAAGTGCTTTATGCACCACAATAGACAATGATAAATCAAGTGGTGCAATGGCTTCATTTTCACAACGAGAGTGGGAAAGGCCTGAGAAAAGGGTTCCTACTAGTACATCAACAGGCCCAGATGGCATTTAAATCATGCTGATAAAGACATTGGGTCCGAAGTCTAAACAGACTTTGACAAAGGCAGTGAGCAAAACAATAATTGATGGTGAAGTCCCCGATGGATGGAAACTTAGAAGGATGAGCATGTTCTATAAAGGAAAGGGGGACAAAGCTGACATAAACAACTACCGTCCTATAACAGTGACATCAGTGGTCTACAGGCTAGCTGGCAATGAAGATTATAAAGGAAAGACTGCAGGCATGGATAGAGGATGAGGAAGTGCTGGGGAAACTGCCGAATGGATTTCGAAAACACAGCAGGTTGGAAGACAATCTGTTCTCCCTGACGCAGTGCATCAAAATAGCAGAAAAGGAACACAGGCCCCTGTGGCTAGCATTTTTGGATATCAAAGGTGCGTATGATAACGTGGTTCAAGAGGACTTGTGGGGAATACTGGACACACCAGGTGTGGAAGATGGAGTCACTAATCTTTTAAAGGATATCTATAAAAATAACAAGGTAGTTTTAAAGTGGGAAAAACAGGTATCCAAGCCCACAGAGGTAAAACGGGGGCTTAGGCAGGGGTGTCCTCTGTCACCCTTGTTATCCATGATGTACGTACAAGGATTAGAGGCCAAATTAGAAGGAAGTGGACTTGGCTTCAACTCTCATCTCTGGGGAAACTGCCTGCAGTTTTTAAAGCTCGGTTGGTGAACGAATAAAAAATTAGGAAGATTGAGGTATCGAAGAAGCATCTATAAACCCGAAAGTTTCTTGTTATATTACTGGTATATCGAATCGTAGTCTGCACACTGTGACAGCTTCGTCTTCCTTCATTACGCGCGCGGCACCATTCTTGTTGATAGTTGCATCATGTAATTTTAATTGTTGCTAAGGTGACAAATCTACCATTCGATTGAGAGGCACGCTGTAGCTGAAGACTTCGGAATAATTTTGACAAGTTTAGGTCTTTAAACGATTACGCGCCCGCCGAAATACTGCTGCTGTGGCCAAGATATTGCACTGTATAGTCAAGAGGAAACATCACTTGGCACCACTGTAAGACTGTAAGAAGAAACCCTTTATTTACGAGCGCGCATACTGCAGTGGGGAGTAACACCGAATAAAGTTGTCGCCATTCCGTGGAATTATCAGTTCACGATCACTTCATCACGGTGGCACCTTTATGAACACTGATTTTCACGTGCAGCTTTTTTTTTTGCCTCTCGAGATTGGTTGATACCCTTCATGAAAAAGTGAAGTCGTGACAGCACGTAAATTACCACTCTCTTTGACACGAGATGCGGTGCGATCTAGCTCATATAAATTCAAGGTAAACAAAGCTTGAGTAAGCGTTCCAGCGAAGCTGCAGTCCCTGTAGTGTTCGCCACCTCTGGTTCGTAGTCAGCAGGAAGGTCCATCGATGGACCTGAATCAGTGGCCTCACTGCGAACATTGGTGCTGCAGTTTTCTTGGAGATGGTATACTCGGCCGCCGAGTTCTTCCGCTTTCTCGGAGGTCTTGGATGCGGCGCTTTCTTCGATAGGTAGCTTGGAGAGTTTGGCGGTAACATCGGCACGGCGTCCAGTGTTAGCTCTGGTCTCCTACGTGGTACGCGAACTTCTTCGCCGTTTATAACGTGCACGTAGTCTCCAAGAACACAAGAAGACTCGAAGTGTAGCTCATATACAGAGCAGCTTTCGTTGAAGGTCCCATCCTGTCGATGTAAATTCTGTTCCCAAACCTTCCTCCGTGCATCGTCTTTGGGTGCAGTGAAAAGCGACGACTGCTCACCTTTTTTCCAAAGGTATACCCTGTTTAGCTCCTAAGTGCAAAGCAGTGTCGTTGCCGCCGATGACTCGGCATCGCCTTACAGTCGCGTGGCCACGAAAAACATTTCCAGAAAAACTTTCGTTAAGCGAGCGCGAACACAAGCCTTTCCTTCCTCCGTGGGCTGTACCCTTTAGATCGGGCGGCGACTAACGCCACCTAGCCATAATATACTAGGTTTATCTTTTTTTTTCTTTCAAATAGTAAAGTTGAGGACTGGTACTTAGCAGTGAAGGGTTTAATTTTCACTCGTGCCTTGACTTTAGCCACCAATCAGACAACCTTCTTCTGGTTAATTGCACCCGCTTAAAGTCTATTTTGCCCTCCCTGTCCCTAAACCCCAGTGCTTTGAAAAACTCAGCCTTTTACAGTACATTATCAAGTATTCGGCAGTTTCCTCCTCCTCTCCACATGCACTGCATACCATGTCTACCCCTTCGTATTTGGCCTGATATGTCTGGGTTCGCAATACTCCCGTCCTGGCCTCAAACAGTAGATAACTACCCTGGGTATTATCATAGACCCTTTCCTTGGCAGTTTCCCGCTTAAATGTTCAATATATCTCTAGTGCGGACTTGTTAATCATGCCAATTCTCCACATGTTAGTCTCCGTTTCCTTCACTTTCTTCTTAACCAACAGTTCTTTTTGGTTTGGCCACCTGCTGTTTTCTAAGTATTCACCAGTCAATTTCCTGGTTCGCTTCCTCCATTTTGTATCGACATTCTTCATGTACAAGTAGCTGAAAAACTTCCTAGCCCAACGCTCCTCCCCCATTTCTCTCAATCGATTCTCAAATTTTATCTTGCTGCTAGCTTCCCTGCCCTCAAATGATGTCCATCCCATATCACCTTGTACTCCCTGATTTGGTGTATTCCCGTGAGCTCCTAAAGCAAACATACCTATTCCACGTTGCTTAATTTCTAATCTTGCTTGAACTTCTGATCTCATGCACAAAACCGCATTGACATACGTCAGACCAGGAACCATGACCCCCTTCCATATTCCTCTCAGAACATCTTACCTATTGTAATTCCACAGTGCCCTATTTTTCATGACTGCTGCATTCCTGTTACCTTTAGTCGTCACGTATATTTCGTGTTTCCTTAGGTACTCGGTCCCATTGCTTATCCATACGCCCAGATATTTGTATTTATCTGTTATCCCTAGCGTGACCTCCTGTATTCTAAACTCACTACCTTCATTAGGCGGTGCTGCCAGCCCATGCTACGGCAGCGCCGCCTTGGAAACCGGTTTTTGTCCACGTGCGCCGCTTCACGCGATGCATGGCGAGAGAGGGTGCCTGAAAAGACTGCCCCATGTTCTAGTAGAGGCTTCAGACCACACGCGAGCCAAATATTATAGCACAGTACGCGACGTGGAATTCACAATATATTATCAAAGTCAGCTAAATATTGCTTTCTCTCGACAAATGGCGGAGTATGCCTCAAACTCACACGAGAATTACCCATCTATCAGCCATTGGCTGATTTGAACATGGCACGCTCGCTCGTTACAGAGATCGCCGCGGGAGGCCGCGACTTGTCCACGCGTGCGCTCGTGATAACACAAAAAAAAGTGGCGCATTCGAAGAAAAAAAAATGTGCTCAAGGCCACGAGGCACGTGTGACGTTTGTCTGTGGCCCTACTATCTCTCACTGCTTAGCTTCCAGCGCTTACGTCGGGACGAGAGAAGAGAGAATGCCATTGCAGCATGCGACAAACCTCTGTAACTCCACTCGCACTGGACGAATTCTTAAAATTTTTTCGGCATTGAATTCGTGAGGCAATAAGCTTTTCCAGTGAATACATTCCATGGTTACTTGAAAAAGCGTTCCAGGGCCCCTTTTAAGGAATAAACTTTTGCTGTCAATCATGCAGCTCTGTTGTATGTGTCCTTTGCCTGGTCTCTCATCTTTCGCGCTGTCCCTCTAATATGTCACACCAACATGCCCAAGCAACCACTTTTCCGACATTAATGACTTGTCACATATTCCTTGCCGTCGTCTGGCATGCTTTCTGTGTTCGAGACTGTATTGATAGTTACGGAAATGTACCTTTCCAGAGAGCGTGCGGAACGTCAAGCGGTGGTTTTTTTTTTTTGGAACTTCTAAGCCATTACTTCCGATCTACTTTTATACAGTGGGACGGTCAGCCATATTTGTAAAATGACGGAACATATAGAAGCTCTTGTATTTCCCCCGTCCTCG